>JAUJYS010004071.1:0-12356 GCA_033995665.1 Melogona broelemanni | reverse complement strand
CCCCCCCCCCCCCCCCCCCGCGATGGAAAGGGTTAGGCGATTTGTTTCAATTTGGTCGACATACACACAGCCGGTAGACAGGCATATATAGAGCGTGGTAAATGGCTCGTTATATACAGCGTTTGAACCCCGTTTGCGTGTGTTGTGCGTTTACGATTGACAAATGCTGCGTAGTTCCAGCACAGATATATATTTTTGAACTAATCACGTTGCAACTGTCAAGAGTCAGTTGGCAGGAATTTCCATCGCGAAAATTGAAAATACCGCGTTTCCATTATCAGTCTCCTGGACGCCAAATCCAAATAGGTAATTTCATGTGAAAGTATCAAACAAGGAGAAACATTGAATATAATCACGGTTTAAAATAATATTCACAGAAATATTTCGACAGAAAATACTCTAAATATCTTTATCCAATTTTTGATTAGATATTTTATAACTGAAGGTATTTGAAACGCCTGCATCAGGGATTTTCTAGTCAATATAATTTTTGTAAAATATTTTTTTAAAATATATTTCGTTGTTGCAAAGTGGTAGTTGGTATTGTTTCTTGATCGCGAACATGATATGTGGCGCGGCGGGTGCTTTGCGGTACGGCATCAGGGGGAGCTTTTACAACTCCATACGTATGTTATGCCTTATTTTTATTTTTTTTTAATTCTCCGTAGCGCCTAGTGCGCTACTGGAATACTGCACCCTCGTGTCTCTAGCGTTTGACGTTGCGATTTTCGTGCCCCAAAATCATTATGACTCCTATAACGTGTACAAAAAATATTAATTTTGCGGGCACTTGCTTTTTCGTTTTCCAACTATTTATTCTATTGTTTATCAGCGCTTTTCAAACTGTCGAACAACTTCATCGGTGTACAACATCCGCGGTACGGAAAGAAAATATAGTTATCACAATGAAAGAAAGTCATATTTCGGTGCATACGGCGATTTACAAACGGTAACGCTGGCGTTTGGAATACGGTATACATAAACATAATTGGAGTTAATTTCATCTCCGAGTAAAACGTAGAAGTGTTATGGGGTAAAAAAAATCAGGATAGGCCAATCGTAATACATTTAGTCTTTCGAAAATGGGCATTTCTTGTTTCAAGTCGGCACCACATTCACTATGAGTGAGTTTAACTGTCATTGGGATTTGTTTGTCTTTGGTGTGCTATTTTAATACTAGTTTGGAATATTTCGTTAATAAATAAATATTCTTACTTGATTGTGGCATTGTTTACAATATTTTGTTCGGTGCCAATTAATTCAACATGCTAAGTAAAAATATGTTTTACGATTTTTAATTGTCCGACACACAAACAATACCCGTGCAACTTTTTATACTATGGACAAACCAGCTATTAGACGATGTTTGAGTTTTTGTGAAATGAAATTGTGCAACATACGAATACATTTGTTCACAAACAATCGATTAATCAGCCAGCTTACGATTCTTCTGAAAAATAATCAAATTTGCGTGACATCTCTCGGATCGAATTTGCGTTTGTAAAAATATTTCTTATTAAATTCTCGAGTTTTTGTAATAAGCCAAGCAACGTCGATCTCTCGCTGGGTATTGACGGTCGCGTTAAAAGCATTTTATCGATCAAGTTTTTTTTTTTTTTTTTTTACATTTTTCGAATTCCAAATGTCGATTCTTTTCACACTTATTCTGCACTTTTTTTTTCACTCCTTGTTGCCTCAACGGGCTCTCAAGTACACCCGCGGTTAAAAATAATGAGACGTCCCCACTACGGTATAATTTTATCCAGTAACTTATTAGCGGGGAACTAAGTGAGATCTTTTTTTTTGTGTCTCTCATATAATTGTATGCATGCAAAAGGCAGACATGACACGATTCACGAACCCTTAAAAACGGTTTAAGATCAGCACAGCAATTGTTCTTCATGGTTCTGTATATATATATATATATTTAATATAAAAATGGCAATATATTAGTCTTTATGTCTCCTGGTCCGCCCGTTGTCCACGGGTACGGGTGCGGCGGGTCTGCGTAGTGGCGCGGTTAATGGCCCGGTGATCTCCGAAAACGGAAGTTACGTCGGAGTTTCAATCCGGCTCCCGGTTTCTCGTGTCACTCGCCCAACACACAGCCACGTGTACTATCGGCGCGATCACGATCAGATTAGTTCGTGACGTCACGAAATGTAGGATTACTCCCTACGGGAGGAACATAATTGTCACGTGACCTCGTTCTACGTGGTGAAACAGTAGGTGCTGGTACTGCGTGGTCTGCCTGACGATTTGCGCTGGTGGGGCGGGTGGTGCGATTGCGGGGCGTACAGCGGACACAGCAGCGGATCGCCCGCCTGGCTTCCGTCTCCGCAGACGGTAATGGGTGGGGGTGATGGTAGCAGTTCATGGAGACTGGCATCTGGCAACGCCTCCTTGTTCACCGCGTCTGACACAGCCGGATCAGCGCCATTCTCCAGCACGAAGTACAGTTTGTTGCTCAGGCCCTGGTGGGTGAGGGTCCGCAGACCGACAGTGCCTTCCGACACGGTCACGATGGACACCTCGTCGCGTTGCGGCGAGTAGGAGATGCTGCTGCTGCTGCGGCGCATGTGCCGGTTGATGAGTCCGGATAAGCCGCCGCTGGAGGTGGACGTGGACAGGGAGCAGAAGGAGTAGGAGGAGGGCGAACCGGAAGTCAGGGCGACTGGCCAGTACTTCCGGCGCCATCGGAACAGCAGGTACGACAGGGTCAGACCGAGCAGGAGCAGTCCGATGCCGGCTGCTACCGAACCGGCCGCCACCATGCTGCTGTTGTCGTCGGTGGCCTGCGTCACGGAGACGGTGCAGTTGGATGTGTGGACATGGACCGGAAGTTGGTCGTCGTCGTGGTGCTCGTATTCGAAGCGGCGCATGTCGATGGTGTTGTTGGGGGTGGGCGGTGTGGCGACGGTCGCTGAGACATTTTGATGGGCGGGATCTGAATCGGCCTGCGGTGGTGGTGGGGGCAAGATGGCATCGTCTGATGTGGTAGTGGACAGCGGTGAATCAGTGATGCTGTCGGTGATGGCTTGACCTCTTGATGTGACCTCTGTGGTGTTGTCGATTGGTGATTCGGTGGTGAGATCACTAGTTGACATCTCAGTGGATTCCTCAAAAGTGGATAAATTTTTATTTTCATTTGTGTAATTTCCATTGAGTGGAATTTCTGTCATCTTGGAGATAATGGTTGACATGGTGAAAGCGTCGGTTTTTGATAGGGTGGGAGCAACAGTTGGTGAAGATATGCCGGATCCGGGGACGGTGGCCTCGTACGTGGCTGTCGATTCGGTCTCTCTGGTAGCCATCATGGCGGCAGTGGGTGATGGTGTCCAGTCCACCAGGATGTCCATCTCGTCGTATTCGCCCTCCGCGTTGCTCATGTCGAAATCGAGACCGCCGCTCGAGCTGATGTTCACGCTGCTGATGTTGAATGGCGCGTCTGAATCATTGAGTACATGCTTTGCCAGTGCGATTGGCAGCTGCAAACTGGAAGTGAAATTAACAGTCTGGTCGGCTGCCTTGGTGATCTTGGAGGTGTTGGTATCCTCCTTTTCTTTTGACATGATCTTCGGTGTGGTGGTGACGATGATAGCTCCATCTGTCGGCTTTGGAGTAGTGGTGCTGGTAGTGGTAGTGGTAGTTGTGACCGTGATGACAGTGACTGTAGGAATCGGGACAGAGCTGTCGTTTATGGTAGCGTTGGTCACGACAGAAACCATCATGGTGGTCGCGATCTTGAAATCGTTTTCCCGCAGCATCATCAGTGGCTTGTAGAGCAGCTCGGCCGGTTCCCCACACCGGATGTCATAACTGTGGAAGAATTGGATCTCCGTGCGGTTTATCCAGGCGGACAACCAGCGAATGTCTCGGTTGGAACAGTTCCACAAATTACCATTCAGTTTGACCACCTTGAGTTGCGGAAAAAAGTGCGGGAAATCCGATCGTAATGAGGCCAGGTTGTTATGCATGAGGTTCAGTTCACGCAGTCCACGGAGGGATTGCAAGGCGCGGGTGGAGTTGACCATCTGGTTGGCCAGCGCCGGACTGTCGTACACCTCCAGCTTCTCCAGCCGTTTTAACGGTGCGAGCACGGTGTCATCCAGCCGCCCAAACGTCTTGATGCGGGACAGCTGCAGAGTGCGCAGTGCGTCCAGTCCGACAAAGCAACCGCCCGATAGCGTCTTGATGGGATTCTGCGACAGGTCCAGACTGGCCAGGCTGCTCAGGTTGGCGAACGCACCCTCCACGATCGACTCAAGCAGGTTGGCCTGCAGGTTGAGGTGGCGCAAACTGAGCAGATCGCAGAAGGCACAGGGGTCTATCCGTTCGATCAGGTTCCGCTGCAAGAAAAGCTGTTCCAGATTGAAGAGGCCTTGGAAGGAGAGGGCGGGCAGGGCTCGCAGGAGGTTCTCCTCGGCGTACAGCACCCGCAGGCCAGGTGGTAGGTTGGCCGGCACCCGCTGCAGCCGGTTCCCATTAAGCCAGAGCCGGACCAGGTACTCCTGACGACCCAGCGCGTCGCCTTCGATCTCTTCAATCCGGTTGTCGTCTAATACCAGCAGACTGATGTACGGGTAGCTATCGAAGTCGCCCAGTCTGACGTGGGTTAGATTGTTTTTGGCCAGGCGCAGGTCGCGGACGTAACGGGTCAGGCTCTGCGGGACGCGCTGCAACCCGACCCGTGACACGTCGATGTACTGGAGACGAGAGCCGAAGAAGTCAAGGCGGCTAAGCGCGGTTAGGGGATTGTTACTGACGATGAGGTGCGCCAGACCAGTCAGGTACTGGAAGGTGCCCACCTCCACGCTGGCGATGCGATTCGAGTCCAGATTAAGGTACTGGATCTTGTAGAGACCCGGGAAACTCTTGATGGTGAGACAGGGTAGTTGGTTATCGCGGAGGTTCAGTTGTTCCAGATTGACCAGGTCGACGAAGGCCTCGTCCATGTCTGCTACTCGGTTGGTGGACAGGTCCAGGTAACGTAGGCTGGTCAGACCCTCGAACATGGCGCTGGTGATCCGTTCCATCAGGTTCTGACTCAGATCCAGACGGAGAAGACGGGTCAGGTTACCGAATGTGCCATTCTCGATTCCGGCGATTTTAGTCTGTTGGAGTTTCACCTCGTGGAGATCGAGAAGCTCACGCAGCGCCCCCTGCACGGCCAGCGTGCCGATGGCGTAGTTCCGTAGCTCCAGGCGGGCCACGGTGCGGGGTAGGTCGACCGGTACCTCCCAGAGGCTGTCGTCGCCCACGCAGTTGACGTAGTTGGTCTCGTCGCAGAAGCACACGCTGGGACAGGCTGAGGCTGGGAAGGCTGCTGGAGGGGGTTGGGTGGGCGCCACGCCCGAGTTCAAGATGATAGTGGCCGAGGTGGTGTGGACCAGTAGGAGGAGGAGGAGAATGGAGGCGGCTGTCGGGATAAAAAACGTCCTGCCGCGTGCGCGTTCACTGCCACACCTTCGTCTACAACTTTTTGTCCGATCGAAACAATCACGTACTACTCTAGCCTCAGACATGGTTGTTGTCATGTTTGAACGATGAACTGTGGTATCCATGCACTGCGGAAATTGTCAGCGACGTTGAGATCGAGTCTCGTTGATACCTTGGATTGCAATAAAAAATTAATCCCCGATTTCAAATTTGTAATCTTTGGTGATTCACGATCTGTTTACGGATCAGTGATAAAAATACTTCTTTCGCGGTATTTTTGATGCACGTGGTGTCGAACGCTTTTATTAAATCCTGTGTTCAATTGTGTACGGAAGTTTATTTTTGTTCACATTTTTAGGAAAGAAAATATGGGAATGTTGCAATTTTTTTAACTTTTATCAGCTGTTTTGGTGAGATTTGGGCGTTGGATGAATCAGTAGAGCTCACCCCATATTCGCGATGAACACTGATTGGGATAATAGATGCGCACACACAAACACACTCGTGAAACACGTAAAACCGCTTAAACTTTCTCACGTTTGGAATATCCGAGATTGCCAGCGACGAAACTTATTTTTTGCGCGCGGTTGGGATTGTTTCCGCTGTCTCTTAGCGTTTGCGGTTTCCGCGTTGGTGGTGGCACGCGCGTGCTTAGTTAAACCGCGGGAGAACTCCGCGTGCTGCTCGCTACAGCCCGATCACCGACGCGCGCTTTCGGCACTAGCGAACTCCATCGCGGAGCGGAGTTGTCGTTGATGGAGGCGGTGGTGGTGGCGGCATGGAGGAGCGCGCGAGATGACGGCCACGCGCTCGGCCAATCGCGGCCGAGGAACGGACGCGCGCGGGCGCAGGACGCCGTCTGGCGGCGGCGACGCGCCGACCACGGCTGGGACGACATAGAACCCGGGCACTGGAATGTCACGTTGTGTTAGTGAGCGTACGACAATTATGGAATCCGTTCGAGCAATCACCTAACTCGGTCGTCTTTATGTTTTATTAGGGATCATCTAAAAAAAAAAAATCCATTTTGTTAGAATATGTTTTTTTTTTAAGTTGAAGACTAGTTTTCACTTTTGTTTTTGCGAAATAAAATTGTTGGTTGCTTTTGAATTGAGGATTTTGTTAAAAAAAAATACTCACACTGATTCGAACTGGAAATCCGTTTTGGTGATATTTAGTGATGCAATTTCGTGTGACCACCACGTTTTGCTTGTTCTGCGCAAGCAACGTGGAACCGTCACTAAAAAATAACTTCCGAAATGACGTTCTTATTTTTTTTCTTCTCTCCTCACTCCCAGAGCAATAAATTCCTCTCACTACTTTCTTGTTCTCCAGCTAGTTGGCAAGTCTGGTAGCGTCGTCACATCGACTCCTGGTCGGCACTATTTGAGTGTGGGGTGGGGTGGTTTAGTAGGATGGTATAAATCTTGGATTGTCTGAATGTGTGAAGCACCCCGTTTTTTTTTTTTTTCTTTTTTTTTTTTTTGCACCACCCACCACCTTTTATTAGTGTGTTGCTGCTGGTGGTCGAGATCTCGAACGTCGAAAAAGCGAAAAGCCTTCTTCCTTATTCAGCGCGATGTTCGACAAACGTGGTAAAGAGACGGCCGTAACGTAATCCCACCGGTATCGAATCAATCACGAAGTCACTCCCAAATTTGCTTGGTGGATTGGATGGGTGGTGGTGGCGATGTTGGACGTGACTCGCATTGCCAACCGTGGCCACTCTTCGTCCGTGAGAGAGAGGCGATCGCGTATTCTCGCCCCCCCACTCAACCGAAGCCACGCGGTGTCTATCGACCCGAGAACGCCGACGAAGTATTCAAGCACGCGCGTACACGTTGGCGACCCCGGCCGAGTAGTGGAGATCTTCCGTCGAAACGGCGCGTGCTCACGGCTTGCACTCTCGTACACGGCGCGTTGGAACGAAATCCCCCCGCTTTGCGTCACTTTGTTCGCGGACCGGGCTTTCTTTCCGCTCTTAGCGGTGGGCGCATGAGCGACGTGGGGCTTAGAGAGAGGGTCCGGAGTGGACTGCAACTATCCGAGTGATGATCTTTGGGGTTGTTTCGAGAGTGGTTTGAGGGGAAATGCACTTATTTTTCGGTCACCACGTATTTCGCAATTTGCTCGCTCTTTTACTACCGTCACCGTTGGTACTGGAACTTGAGTCTATCGGAAGTCAACCGAAATTTAGCGGGTGGTGTACACTGAAGCCACTTAATTGATCTATGTTTTTTAACTGAGGTTCAGAATCGTTCAGACGGATGATGCGCACTTAGTTCGACGCGGCACATAATTAGTATGGTTTCATGGATTCACTTATTGGGTGGAGTTTATTTTTTTCAGTTCATTCGTTCGTGAAAATAATTACCTGACTTCGGTTTTTGTTTCCAGTTTACTTTCACGTATAATAGTGCAGGGAAAATAGTGGTTGTATCTTTTCCCCTCAATTGTACACGTGCACGGTCACTTTAGAATGTATTTAGATTAGATTCCAACGTGGCTGCGTGTCAGAACGATGCTCGCGGAGAAGACACAGCGTGGAGTTCGCTGACATCGTCCATATTGTCATGTATCCGAAACGCTGGTCGGCGCTAGCTTTTTAACCAGTTCGTGTCTCACGTTTGCGCCGCACATGCACTCACGGAAATATTATGGTAGCAGTTGCTGCGCTCCGTGCGCGGATGTCACGCACACGCGCAATGATGAAACGTGATCGCGGGTGTGCGGTGGGGGGCACAAGCAGCGCAGCGACCGTTGTTCGGCGTCGCTAACAGCTCACTGGCGCGCGCCGTTCCGCGCGCGCTGGTCGGTGCGATGGAACGCCGCTGCGAGCGCGTCGGTCGCTCGATAGCGATTTGTTCGCCACGTTCTCTCGCTTTTGCGACTGTGCGCGCGTGCGTTGGCAGCGAGATGTGACGCACGTGAAGAGAGAGAGTGGCACGGTGTGGGTAAAACTACTCGGGAGTTTATCGAATCGCTTTGTGTGTTCTTGCATGCGCGGGCCAGTCGAGTAGAGACGCGCAGTTGCACGTGTTTTTTTTTGTCCAGAAATTCTGATGCGATGGGATTGAGTCTATTTTTGGATGCACGTGAAAAATCGCGTTTTATGAAATCCGCAGCAAGATTGCGAAGCGCGTTTGATCAAATCCGAGAACTCGCAAGCGAATCCTGCAGTTCAATATGTGTTTTTTATTTTTAGTTTTTCAAATTGATCAAGCTATATTAGAGATTTGTAGAGATACATTTGATGTTATTGATTGGGTTTCGATCCGCTGTATTAGATCCTGGATGTGGTAGATTTACTTCTTGAGGGCATTTCTTGGTTATGTATTTTTTATGACTATTTTTGCATCGTAGGGCGGGAGTATCTGTGTACTGATCGCAAAATCAATTTAATTCGGTACATTATATATTTCTCTTTTTCTTGAACACTTGGTGGATAGAATAGCGTATTTTTGGCTATTCAAATGATGCTTTAAATCGAGTTTCAACTGGCAAAGTAGTGCCAAACTTTTGTGTCGGGGCAGAAAAAAGATATATTTTTTTGTTAGGGATTTTCTTCTAGTGGATAGCTATCGCATCGAAGGCGTGTCGTCGACTAATCCGGTTTCACTATAACAGATTCACGCCTCCAAGTTTTATCAGTTACTGTGGTTACTTTAGTTGTTGGCGTCTTGTGTATTTTTTTCTTTTCTTCTGCTTGCGCTTTCTAGCCGAGTTAGGTTTGCCAGAGCCAAATTAGTCTCCGCCAATGCATTATCCAGCCAACCTATTTTTTATCACGTTTTTCATGCGGTTGGCGTTTTAGCACTTCTATACCAAATGTTTGTATATATACGTTGCTGTAGTCATTTTAGCAGGGGGCCACGTACTATCTCGCCACTCAACAGTCTGGTTAGCATTTTTTGTGGCCACAAACTCTCTCAATCTTCTTCTTCTGACTTTTCTCTATTTCTTTTATATTTTTTATGTGTCGGTATCCATTTTCTCAGCAACAGTGTTACCACTTGGTCTTTCTTGGTAAGCAGATTCCCTCCTCTTTTTTTTTGGTGGGTGCGGCTGTTTTTCTTTTCTTTCCGTCTCGAACTTCTCCACGTGGTACTTCTACTCCCTCGGTGGGGGTCGGCGGATTTTCGGCTGCGAGCCCGTGCGCGCGCGCGGACTACTTAACGTTGCGCACGAGCGGCGGAGCACTCCATCTTGCCAAGTGTATCTTCTCGGGACGAGTGGTGCTAATTAAATGAATCGATCTGTAAGAAATGGAGAAGAGAAGAAAAAAAAAAGAATCATCGTTAAGGAGTTTTTTTATCAGTGTGCGCACGTTTTTAGACGAGAAATTGCGATGGTTGTGCAAAAAAAAAAAAAAAAATGATGCCGTTTATATATATGTATTCTACACGTCGTATCTCGTCTGGAAACCGAATTCTCGGTTTCATTTCCACAATGTGTTGTTTTTTTTTTTTTTTTGGTGAAAGCGAGCAATTTACGCTGGCACCATTGCCTCTCGCATCAATATTAGAAACACTTAATATCCGCAAAGCAAGCACCGCATTTATTACTTTGGGATACAGAAAGAAAAAAAAATGCAATTACAAAGGTACTTTAGGTGGCGAGAGACGCGAAAATAATTCTTATTCCTGTTGTTTCGAATGCAAGCGATGTACGCAGAAAGGTTATGTAATAGCGTAAAGCAGATTGCTAGGTGGATGAATTCGGTACAGAGATGATACGATCTCCTTCAGTTGGAATAAATTAGACTCAATGGTAGAGAAATGTGGAGTTGTTTAGATTTATTTATGTATTTTCCACCTCATTAAACAGAGCCATCAGTCATTCCTAATGCAGTCATGAATTTCATGAATTTACATAGGCAAATGTGAATTTATTTTAATGAGAAAAAATTGGTTCTACTGTACTGACTGAAGGAGGTTCTCTACCCCTCTTAAGTACAGTGAGGGGCTGATTTTTACCAGTTCCCAGGATCGAATAAACGAGAGTCGGTGCCGGGAATCGAACCCCGAACCGCAGCCGGTTGCAATACCGTTTGGGCTACGAGTCGTATTTCATGTTACTATCTGGAAAATATTATTTCAGCCTTTAAAAATATTGATCGGGAAATCAGTTTTGCTTACTAGAGCGAAATAATACGGATATTCTCTACAAAATAAATGTGCCTTAAGAAACCCTAGTGATCATGATGATGGTTTTTCTAGTTTCCCTGATATGTCTATCGTCTTTAATGAATTTGAGACATTGGATACACATTTTCACACTGGCGCATTCCAGTTCAGTATCCTTTTGTGAGTGCATATATGGTGCATATATGGGTGGCGAGTTTTGGTCGACTATGTAGTTATTCCACTTAGGTTAGCTCGCTGACTGGATATATACTTGTACATGCGTCTGTATCGCAGAAGATATTACGGTATTGCGGTGCTGTATACGTACATTATTTATTTATCTTCTTGAGATTTATATTTAAGAAAAAAAAATTCCGTGAATCGTAATGAGAAGTGGTCACCCATCTGGTCAATTTTTTTTTCTCCATTTAATGGCTGCGGAAAGTTTGGGGACATTATTGTAAAGGAGGAAATACCGGTGAACATTTCTGAGAAAGTCATGGCACATGTTGACTTCGGTCCCGAAAATTCTGGGAAACTGATTTTCAGTTTTCAGTTTCCTTGCCAAGTCTGTTCTGAAAAGTCCGGAAATCGGCGGACACTCATGCCGACAGAACTGTGCCAAAGTGCCCGGTACTGCACTACATGCAGAATTTTTTTTCCCTCGCTCCCACAGAATTAAAACTCATTATGCTGCGGAATTAATAAGCATAGGTTGTAATCTAGTCATCTAGCAAATTATTTGTTTGATATGACCAAATACTGTATAATAACTCTACTCAATCTTTGAGCGCTTATACGATACTGTTACTAAGGGAAATGTGTATCCTAGACCATATAGGAAACTAACTGGTACTAAGGGGTTTCAGGAAGATGTGTTTTTTTTTCTTTAATCGATGGCCACATTTTTTTTTTGTTGCTCGGGCGATGACAGCGATAGGCTCACACTCCTCGGCGATATGTTTGTTTCGAGTGGTTTCCGGCGACGCTCGAGATGACGTGCTAGTCTGGCGCAATCAGCGAGAGAGGGCCCCCGAGGAGGAAAAACGCGAGGCGGGGATGGAATAAAGAACGCTGTCCGGGAGCGGGTATAAAGCGCTCGCTATCGCTCTATCTGGCCCCAGCGCGTGCGCCTCTCTGATCACGTGCACACGTGTGCTGGCATCACGATCTGACGATATTATTCGTTGATGGAATTACTTGTCATCGGATTCGGATTCCGGGCCCGTAATCACCATTCCTCGCAATTAGGGGCTCATCATGCATCCACCTCGCGGGCGCCACTGCCAGTTCCACTGGATCCGGCTGGATTTGCCCACTGTGTGCTCCATGCTTCTTGCCTTCCGCGAGGTAATCAGGTGCGGCCGGGTTTTTAGGTCGGACACTGTAGTATTTTGTGTTTGTTTCCTTTTTTCTTGGATGAGCAGTTTTATTTTTATTTTTATCGAAAAGGTGTAGATATTTGCTGGCATTTTATAATTGCGATATTATAGTGGAAAAGTTTTACCATATGGTGGTTATATTTTCCTGAATTATTTGGTTTTAAATATATTTGTTTTGAATTTAATCGCAATCTAAAAACATTTACTCAGAATTATTTTTCCTGTTTAAAGCGAAACAGTCAGAATGAGCAGTTTTATTTTTCACCCCTGTAAGCCAAACCTGATTCTAAATCACCGAATCAAAATATTTCTCATTAAGATTTTTTGTTGTTAAGTCCTTCGTGTCGTCTCCGGACCCCGACCCTCGATCCCCCGACACCTGGTGACTTCAAGGAGCAAAAGCCCCCTG
>JAUJYS010004070.1:0-12357 GCA_033995665.1 Melogona broelemanni | reverse complement strand
GTCAACATATTTCTTTGGCAATTAATAGAGTTTAGTTTCTATGCCTACATCTCTTTATTGCCCTGCACGTGTTTTGTTTAAGTTCAGTTTAGGTCACGTGCCGGCTTCACACAAACAGAAGGACACCATTTTCAGTCTTATAGTATTAGATTAGATAACATTTATTGAACTTGCTATTCTAAATACATTTAGTTTGTGTAAAATTATAACCAAAAGTTTTCTACCAGATAAAATTTCTTCCATAATGAATCAAAATGTACAAATTTTAGTTTTCACTACCATTTCATTTAAATTCAGAATTCGCGCAAAGTGTGTATTTAATTTAAACAGTAGTTTATTTTTTAAAATTCTTGATCATAGTGGACAACAGGAGAGTATGTACCCCTCGTGTTGCCATGGCCATATTGTTAGGTGCACATTTCCACCAGTACTCCAGGATCTAATAAACGAAAGCCTGTGCCGGGAATCGAACCCGGGACCGCCCGCACCGCAATCGGTATCTCTACCAACTACGGTTAGGCTGATCGTACTAGTCAACATTATTTGATCAATTTAGATATTTTTTTACCTTAAAAATATACAAACATTTCACTGGACTTAAAAACTTAGATTTACAAAAAAATGAACTTTTAATTAAATATCAGTTCTAATTTATTTCCATTCAATTGCTATTTTCAGATGAGTCACAAATGTTATGGAACAGTTTGGACTTGCATAATTCAACGCAGGTCAGATACTTGTGTACAAGCTTCTTTTATTACTGTTTTACTTTTTTAGTTACGTTTTACTGCTTTACTTTTTTAGTTACGTTTTACTGCTTTACTTTTTTAGTTACGTTTTACTGTTTTCCTTAAGTTTTACTATTCGAACTACGCTTGGTGCCTTTGTTGTGAAACACAAAACAATTATTTTTGGAAAACATGAAATAAATATGAATCAGTGTTGGGTACGTTCCTTATGAAAATTAACTACTTCCGGTTCTCGTTCCTCCACGAAGAAAAGACCGTATAATTAATCAATCCAATGAATTAAATGCTGTTAATTGGGCGATTTTAAGCAATCAAAATAACTTTAAATTACAAAATTTTGAATGGTTCAATAGTAAAATTAATCTTTTTCGTCTTCATGAATCTTCCTGAAACAAAAATTTCAGTTTTAGTTTGAACATGCTTGGAGCGGTGGCGCGTTCCTGTAATCCCGCTGCTGGGAAGCATACGAACCGATTGCTCAGTGAGTCGACGGTCCAGGGTTCGATTCCCGGCTCAGGCTTTCGTTTATTCGTTAGCCTGGGGTACTGGTGCCACCCTTGAGCTTCCATTAGGTAGTCCCGAGCTCAGGGGTGGATCCTGCAGTCTGGCTATTCCAGCTGCATCCCTCTTCCCTTTCCTTCTCTGCCCCTCGCACATCTCCATAGAGACATGAGGGTGCAGTTATCCTGTAGTGCATTAGGCGCTACGGTGATTTAAAAAAAAAAAACAAAAAAAAACATGCTGCAATTGCCCTATCAAACCCATGTATTGTTTAAACATATGTTCATTCAATATTTCAGGGGCAAATAAACAAGAAGATGCAAGAAATTCAACAATTGGAAAACGGAACCATGCTCTGGCAGATCCAAGACCTGAGGAATAAAATAGAATACAACAAATACAGCTACAGCGATCTTTTCGTGTCCACTCCTGGCATGACCATGTGGCTGGAGCTTTCCTTCGAGAAAAATTCAATGCTGTTCCAACTTTTTCCGGAGGAGTACAATCCTAGTGGCATCCAGGCAGAACCATTTTTCTTCCGCACAGCCATCTCCATTTTGGACCAATCAGACAGGAACGAGAAGCGAGACATGATGAAAAGAATGGAGCCACAATTTTGCATAACCGACGTATACGATTGGTTGAACAATTTCGGGACCCGGTATTTCGTCGAATTTCCTAATTCATTTCTATTGGGCGATGAATATGGCAAAAGGGACACCTGTTTTGTCAAGGTGGAAGTGGAGCCAATTGAGTCCTTGTTTGGCAATTACTTCACCAAGGACGGGATCTTGAATTGGACGATCGACAACTACTCACGGGCCAAGTGGGAATCGGAATCTTGTATCAACAAATACATCTACAGCGAGTATTTCTACACAAGTCCTCAAGGTTACAGAGTGCAGGTTCGACTATGCTGGTGGCCAAGCGAAGAGGCGTTGTACGTCTTGTTAAGTTTTCTGAAAGGTGAGTTCGACGCGAACCTGGCGGCCATCTTTTCCCACCGATGCACGGTTTCTGTGCTCAACCAAGATGATCCGAGCCGGAGTGATTATTTTGTTCTGGGAGCTGAAACGCTGGACGCTTCGCAAATGAGCGATGAGAAAGCTCTCGAACAAATGTCATATCTGAATTGCCACGAAATTTGTATACAGCAGTCGGTCATTGAGAGCCGACCGTATCTAGTGGACAATAAGATGGTGCTTAGGGTACATGTAGAACCATTGTGATTTCTAGTGTTGGGTAGGAACGGAACGGAAACTTTCCGTTCCTAGGAACTGGTTCCTTTTTTGAGGAACGGAGGAACGCCTAGGTTCCTTTCTATTTTTGAGGAACGGGAACGGGAACTGATTCCTTTTTTTGAGGAACGGGGGTTCCTTTTATAGGTCCAGCGTTCCTTTTGAAAATAAGCTTCATTTCCTAAAAGTTAATTTTTCGAAAATATGTCGAAACTAAAAACGAATGAATTGATTTTGTGAACAGCGGAAATTGTTATATATATGTCAGCAAACCAGGTTGTGACCGGTTCTCGGAACGAATTTTGACATTGAAATTTGGCACACTTTCTTTTTTTAATGAATTGGCACCGCGAACGTGCAACTCCGTGACGTCATCATTCAAATTGTTCAAATATTGAAGGAACGGAAAAGGAACGGAAGAGGAACTGGTTCCTTTTGTTGAGGAACGGAGGAACGTCTAGGTTCCTTTTTATTTTTGAGGAACGGGAACGGGAACTGGTTCCTATTCAAAAGGAACGGACCCAACACTGTGAATGAAATAGAGAGGTGGATTACGTAGGCGCAGCCAAGTTGAGCCACTCGAAAGAACCCGATGTACTGAGCATCAATGGCGCAAACAACCATACGGTTTCTTAGGTTGCCCGCATCTGCCGCGATTCTAGACTGATTGGACTCTACTCTGAATCATATCTTTGTGTCGAGCATCCCAAGCACGTACTGGATGATTTCTCACTAGTTTTCTCAGGTGTTCATCGGAGAAGAGAGTTGATAGAGGGCAAGAATGACAAGAGAGAGAGCGGCGCCAGACAGGCTCCCCAGTCCCCATTCACAAGCCCAAATACGACCGAATGGAAACGGTTCATTTTCGCGCACAATACGACGATTTCGCGGCTGACAGTTTCGGCGTCGACAGCCGACCGCCTCGCCTTTGTTCGCCATTCCCCAGTCACAACTAACCTTTTGTAACCCTTTCTAATGCACCTTTTTCCTTCGCTTCGTCACGGCTAATTTGGCGAAACCGGCGCTCTCTTGTAATATATTGTGGCGACCGCGCGCGCAAACACAAATCACACACAAAAAAATACTATTTTTCGTTGGTACCACCGCATTGACGTAAAAAAGAAGAAAATACCATCACATATTGGTGCAAAAAAAAATATAAGGTGGTGGCTAGTGAAGGGATGGGGTGGTAAATGGAGCGATGAGATGACTAACACGTTTGTAAAGGTGTTCGGATCTTCCCGAGATCTCGTGATCACCTTTGACAAGCACCCTGTGCGAACACCAAAGAGCCTCGTTTCCCAAACTGAACCGTGGGGCTTTGCGGGCCACTCCTGGAAATACAATATATAATCCAACACCATTAACTTGTATTAAATAGGGCTCCGTCATTAAAATTGGTATCCTCGAAAGGGCTCCGCAATTGAAATTTGCTCTGAAAAAGGTCCGCGGGTCAAAAAGTTTGGGATACACTCCTTAGAGAACATACTAGAAAATGAGAAAAAGCATCAGTTTCTGTGCTGCTCGATTTGGTAGAAAATTACGTGGTGCACTTATATATATTTTTTTTTTTTTGCTTGTCAACAACTTCACTCAAATTTATTCACCCAAGAAGCGACACCAAGCCAACGCACTAACCACAAAACCACAAGATATATTTATGTGGTGGACATGCTGTGGCATCTCGAATAAAAAAATACAAGCGTGATTCATTTCGAGACGTGGGTCTTGGGAGGATATTACATGTTATTTTCGGCAATCGTTTTAGTGGGCAGCCCTCCCCTGCTGCGTCCGTGCGAGTCCCCTTAACTCATTACACCCCCTTCCTTCCGTTCCCAGCTCTCTCTCTCTCTCTCTCAAGAGACCCTGCAGGCTTCCTCGCCTTCGATAATAGGCGATTGAATATCAGCTGATTAGATTAGAGATTAACCAGCACGCTATCACCGTCGGAGTCAGGACTCGACTAAACCGAAGCAAATTAGACTTCGACGTCGTCTGCATGTACAAGCCGAAAATTATGTAACTTACATGTATCGGTCACGCGAACACGCCTACGGTAATTGAACGATTAAATTATATGATATTGCAAATTATGCAATCAATTAACCAACTATTAAAAACACTTTTCCCGATGTGACCTGGAAATTGTCTGAGCTACAAAATTTGCATATGTCAATACAAGGTGATATCCAATATACCAAATGGCATCATGTTTTTCATTTCTTAGCTGGTGCATAAAG
This sequence comes from Melogona broelemanni, assembly GCA_033995665.1. NCBI lineage: Eukaryota > Metazoa > Arthropoda > Diplopoda > Chordeumatida > Chordeumatidae > Melogona > Melogona broelemanni. The sequence goes on along the minus strand of JAUJYS010004070.1, from coordinate 7,629 downwards.
ACTATAAGCGCACATCGGGTCGCTTCTATTTTTTTCCGCAAGACGCGACAGGTGGTCAACGCACATAGGTCTCAATTTTATAAACGCACCTCGTTTATTGTAATTGTTCACCAGATGGAGTTTTAATGGGTACAATCCATATTTAGGAGCTAGCGAAAGAGACAGGATGATTGTGAAAAGAAACGGCTCAAGAGAACATTGCAATTAGTGCAAGAGTTCGCAGGTCACGGCGTTGTGGGAGGGTCGTTGACAGTTTCATTACCACTATGGAATGAAGTAACGAGAAATAATTATTAAAATTAATTTATATTTAATAAATCGTGCTTACCTCAAGTTGAAAAAAAGTCTGACCTCGCACTAATTACTATTTTTGGTCACAGGCCAAACATGACGCACTATCTGATATTTTAATGCGCATTTACTTTATTTAAGTGCCATATGAAACTTCGCCCCGTATTAGCAAAAAATTACAGCTAATTCTATACAAACAATTAACCGTTCCGATGCACAGCCAAATTGCCAGCCTGTAGCTACAATCTATTCGGCGAAAGGGGTGTACACGCAAACTATAATTAAAAACCGTTTAGGCTGGCAGCCAAGTAGGCTGTTGCACGTCGCAAACCTTGCACGGCGTTTATTAAAAACAAACGAGTGACACGAGCGCAGACATCGGAACGGCCATCTCTCCAATTTTTGAGTACTCCGTGGAGCTCAGGTGCTGGTGTAAAACGAAGCCGGTTCGGGGTTTCGTTATTTTTGCGCAGTATCTGGCGCAGTCCATTGGTACCATAAAAAAAATTTTACGGTGCGATTTTATTATTTATATTTTTAATGTTTACTCGGTATTAAATTTACATATGCAGAATACGTTTTTTTAAACGGTGAATCATTTTACATACAGGTGAATGTGCAGAAACACTGTGATCAGATACGTCTATTTTCTGTACATGATGTAGGCATGTGCCTCTGCGCTGAGTTGAATGACCAGAACAAATTATGAGGAAATTAACATCGCTTATGCTGATACGAATCGGGGAAGCAAATTAGAATTAGCTACAGTTCGCATCAGGTGCCATTTGTGGGTTGTCTATGCGACTTCCCCTTTTCCACCGACAGGGTGCGCTGCGGCTACTTTGCAAAATGAGATGTGATTAATTGATAAATCACTACATTTACCACGAAATAATATTTGTGATTAGAATATATTAAATAGCATGCCATTGCTTCCGGCATTCAAAAGGCGCAATCCAGACTAACGTATGAAAAGCACGAATAAAAATATTAAAAAATAATAATAATTAAAAAAATTATTCCACCGTTTAACTATAGCGTCACAATCTACAAAAGCCAGCACAGGTGCGGGCGCAAAAATGAAACGGATTTACGATTTAACCGAGGGTGGCGCAACCAGCAGATCCGGGGACGTGAACGGGGTATTAGCAAAGAAGCCTTGAGTGAGCGACCATTGTATTAGAGAGTGAAGACAATTTGCGACGCTAGGTGGCACTTTTTGTGCGAGCATATGGGCTAATAAAAATCCGTGAGAACTACATGAATATAAGCAATTAGCTTATAAAACGAGAGAGCCGTGAGCGGGCAAAACTGGCACCCCACATACACCTCCCCCCATCCACCATCATCACGGTGCAATTTTCCACTCTCTCTCTTCCACCTGAACCCACCACACCTTTTCCTATAGTCATTTGCCTATCTACCTGGTCTCACTCACCCCCTCCCCTCCTCTTTCACCGGATTTTCATTCCTATAGAAAGCCTGCAGCTAGCCACCCCCAACCTGGGCTGCCAAATTGACTACCAATTGTGCCAATTTGTGCTGGCCATGGGAGCGAATGAAAGATAATGCCACCTATGAGATACGCTAGAAACAAAAACGACGCTCGACGTTTAGCGAGTGCCTATACGTATGAGGTGGGTGGAGGTGGGGAAAACGCGAGTGCGAATAAAAAAAATGGTTGGAAATTGAAAAATTGAAAGTCAGCGGACGGATCTGCGGTCTCCAAAACTAACAGGGTCAAGTGAAAAGAAATATCAATTGTTGTAGAAATTCAATTTGCGCGATGCTTGCAAGTAAGATGAAAGTGCTTCAGAATTGTGAATCGACCCCTCAATTTTAGCCAAAAATTCATGAGAAAGATACCCGGTAAAATATTGATGTTACATTCAAATTTTCTGATGCCAACGCTACATAATATTTTCGACCCAGTTATACTCTATTACTACAAGATAATACATACAGACGGTACAGAGCCGTACGTAACCGTCGCCGACATTCTAGCCATTCCACTTAATTTATTCTAATAAATTCTTTGCTTTGGAGAAAGACAAACAATTTTGTAAACAGATCCTTCTACAAAATGTAGATGCCTGCATAAAATGGACGAGTGAGAATTTTTGATTTATTTCTCAAAATAAATCCACGTTATTGTAGTTATCCTTCAGATTGTCGCCGCACAAATGAGTCACGCAAAAACAAACCAAGAAAAAATTGCACAAAATGAATTAACAGCTTTCAATTGTATCTTTACCAGCAAATTTTAATTTACGAAGGATCAGGTACACAGTAAGCCAGAGAAACATTTTTCGTTTTCTCCGCTTGGCTCGTTTTCACGCGACACATTTATACAGCTCACCATCGTCGTGTATGACCGCACAGTCATCGAGAGGGGGGTGGACAAGATTCGGCGCACGCATGGCTGCGTCGGACCATACGGCGCCACAGTCACAGCGGGTGGGGCATAACACCCCATCCCGCAAACCTCGCCTTCTCGCCATCATCACCTCGGGAAAATCTTCAGCGCCTTAATTGTCGCTCCACCCCCATCGCTTACGACAATTGGCCACCGTGTTTTCTTTCCCCCGTTTTTTTTCTTCTTTTTTTTTTTCGCGCTCGTAATTTCGACTCATTAAAGTCATCGCCGAGGATAATTCTCCACTCGCTCGGTAACGCTGTTAGGAGATCTGACTATATGCTGTAACCATAAATGCACGTGCAAAGTCAGCATCCGCTCTTTGAGGGCCAATCTGTTCACATTAGATGCCCCCGCGAAACTGAAGGTGAAAACGCTTGGGTGCCGAATAATTGCCAACAAGTAAAAATTAGCTACGTATAAGAGAGCAATTTTCAGTCGAGTTTGCTTAGCACCAGTAATTCCAAAAAGGATTAGGCGCAATCTAAGAGCATTCGAATAAGAGATGATCGTATAATATCGCAGTTTTGGGCGGTAATTTTGGATAATAACTGTTTGCCTTATACTTATTATTGCAAATATTAACTATATAACAACGTACTAAAAATTAATTATTATTGTGAAAATTGGCACATACTCCATTGTTTGGCATCAATGGAAAAAGGCACCAACGTCACGCAATGAGAATTTCGTAAAAGTATTTGAACCAAAGCCTTGTCTAATGTATTTATTATACGATTTTTTTTAATGCATTTGACCCAACGAAATAGATTATTTTTTAAAACCATTGATACAGTGAATATATTTGGAAAGCATTTGACCAAATACATGAACAAAAAGTAATTATTGTTGTTATATTAATTAAACTAACAATTGATTACCTTAATTAGAAGCCAAATTAATTTTTAAAAAGTTGGTGACCAAGTGTTTTCACACAATATCAATTTAAAAAAAAGCGTTTGATCAATTACATTCCCATAACGAGAAGCGGCTACGTATTTGAATCATTAACATCTTGAGAAGATTTGAAAAGCGTTTCATCACCTTCACACGTATTAAACATAGACTGTTAATTTTTCGAAAGCATCGGGTACAACGCGTTCACTGCACAATTACATGGTGTTGATCATCAAGACAATGTTCCACAGAACACGTCATTTGCGGTTGTCACGAGTTTCTTCCAGAAACAAAATGGTTCCTCATCTAATACTCTTTCTTGCGTTGGCACTTGGCAACGACGCAAAATGTGTGGTCGGTCCCGGGCAGCACGGGTGGCACAAATAGGAAGATTACACGCTCTTCTGAATGGGGTTTTCAGTCAATTGTAATCGCACATAAAGACCTACAGGGTGAAAATCTACGCATCACTTAGTATTTAGACACCGCCTTTTTTGGTGCTTTGGAAAATCAGCGTTTTCTAGGCATTTGTATAGTCGGAGGTCGGTGTAATCTTCTGGCTCTGTATCGACGCCAGTAAAGAGATTATCAGTGTAGACGCACTGGCCAACGTACAAAAAAATGTATACAGTCATCCACAAAATTGAGGATGTGACCTATTGTTCAGCGGACAAAAAATAGTTAACGACGTGTAAGAATCAAATAAATCTTCGTCGTAATGCTTAACTTGCGCAATTCAATTCAATTTTCAAAACAAAAGCCAAATACGCACGTACATACTACAAGTGGAAGTAGTTGGCAATAAACAGCGAGTAATTGGCATATATCATTAACAAAAACGTAACAATTATGAATATCTTTATTGAAATGTAATTTTTCAATAGAAAAGTGGCTTGTTTGAAACAGCATTTTCCAAATTAAATATCACATGAAATAAAAATTAATTAAAAAAAAAAAAATTATAAGTATGGGCAATGATACGTTATTACCACTCATCATGCTTGTTTGCTTAGATGTTCATAGGTAGACTAAAAAATGCGAATACTCGACATTCAATACAAACCGATATTCTGCTACACGGTGCTTATTAATAAACGTCTTATTTGTTGCGGGATAGTCAGTTATGTCTTTGATCATTACGAACATGGTATTTCATTTACTTGAATACATGAATAATATTGTGCGTGAAAATTTTGGCGGAGCCTGAATTGAGATTGGTCGGCACAGACCTTGGCAGACTCAGTGCTCGAAATCCTCGTGAGAAAAATGGAAGACTTGCCATATGCTTGGTTTCCACATGTTCACGTAGGAAAGACATAATGTCAGCTAATGAGCTATCAAAAGGTAAACAAAGGCAGGCAAAAAGACATCTACGCGTTAGCGGTCGCACCACAATAAGTTGAATGTTTAGGAAAAAATGAATAGGCCTTCACAACAAACAGTGGATCAAGATTGGTAACTTAATAATCGACCACACAGAGAAGTGCCGAGGGCATAATGAGAGAGTCCGGGTGAAGGATAATCCATTCTATGGGCTTTCAAACTCTTAGCGAGAGCCATTTTACTAAAAAGTTTAAGAAAAAACAAGTCGAGAACTGTGCACGCAATACGTAGAAATTAATAAGGGAGTTCGGGACATCGACAAAAACAATTACGAAGAGTCTGGCGAACTACTCGTATATGGCGAAATACATGTGTAGAAAGGAAAAGGATTTTTTTCAATAATTTATACTTGTAGCTTTTCAATGTGAAAATAAACGCAGTGATTCCAAGTGACAACTACAGAGACAAACATAGCAAATAAATAACAAATAATTTATAAATAAATAATAAAATAATTTAAAAACGAAAAATTGACTGATTTATTTGAAAGTTCAACATCCAGGGAAAGGAATCAATATTATTGAAAAGAAGGAAATTTCGATATTCAAGCAAAAACGATACTAAAGTAACATGGATTCCCGTTTCTCAAGTGGCTGTCTCGCCAATTCGCAGTATCTACAAATGTCACCTGTCCACCCTCCAGACATCTCCCCCAACACCCAAACACACATACTTCCATGTCGTCTCTTTTCCCCTCTTTTACCAAGCTCACACAAGTGCTTCGTGTGACTCGGTGTCTGCGAGAGAGGAGGAGGAGGGAAAAAAAAGATCATTCGAGCGGCGTTCCGACTCACGACAACTGCGTGTTGGGACCGAGATAACAATCTCCCCGAGCTGGTCCTGCAATTACTTTGGCCAGGTAAAGGCTAATTGAAGAAAGTCGGTCGGTCGGCCAGATCGATTGCGAGCCGCGGCTCGACAGCAGAGCCGGTGGCGACGGAAACCCTTGTCGAGCATCTCCCCCCTAGCCATAATACTCAAACGTGTTCGTTCCCCTGTGTACTTCTACAGTATCCATGACAGATCCATCTCATGTAATGTTTTTAATGTTATAATCCTCCCAAGACACAAGAGATCCTCACGATATACGAGTATTTCCAGCTGGGTTTTTCGGGGACAATTACGAAATATTGATACAGACTTAAAAGCATGGGTACACTAATCCAAATTCCGACAGTAAATTATCCATTATACTGGGAGTGAATTTTACTCCTTCAAATGGTAAATGGTATAGCATATTTAATCCCGCGAGTTTGGGTCAGCCGGTGCGCGGTTGAAAGGTAGCGTTATCGCGGCATCCACGGCCAATTAATTCGCCGTACTCGTTCGCGGGTGACGGGATATTCCTCTATGCGGCAGGTCGTGCTAACTTTTGCGGCATGGAGTAAGACATTCCACGTGTTGTGTCGTGACACACATGCGCTATCCGTGGATAGCGCATGCTCATAGGCAAGTTATCACGAGCCCGCTCTCACCGCGAAAAAAGCTACTTAAAAGTTTAAGTAAGATGATTAGAGATGCTTCGAGGCTTCACAATTAAAAAAATAATTCCTGTGTGCGATCAAATAAAGGTGTTTATGTTCAATTAAGATAAAAATAGACCACCATAACAAAGACGATCGTGTCGAAAAAAACTCGTCGTTTTCCCGTTGACATCGTCTCAACTGGAATATTTAAAAATAAATTAACCTTGAAAGGAACTCTAAATAAAACAATTCACATTTATTTCAAAAGAGGTATTTCGTTCTGTTCGTATATACCAGAGTCCTTATCAACATGTAATTTCGGAATCTTATTACTCGTACTATTAGAAACGACAATAGCGATTCGTTCTTCGACCGAACGGACCAGTCCCGAATGCAGCTTGTTAAAAACTCGAAATAAATGTCCTGTCAATGGATAATTGTCAAAATAAATCAAATTTTCCGAACACACCTAAATAGGCGCATTGGCAGCTAGGTATGACTTGCAGTCGTATAAACAGGGGAAAATAACGACGCCCTCGCGACATAAAGGCACCGCAATTTCGTCCCGACTCGGAACATCAAGGAGCTAGCCAGCCTTCTGCGTACATGTACGACTCATATACAGACTCGTCATCAACAGAGACGAGGAGAGCATAAAAGATCGAAGCACGAGAAATGCATTAAGAGACCATTAATTAGCGGGACGCTGGTCAACACTTTAAGAAGCGGGATCGGCGCGACCCCTATTGGACGTGAGCGCAACTTTCGCACAGGTAACAGCAGTAGCCAGCCGCTGAGAGAGATAAAGTGCAAAAAAAAAACAAAGTGTGTGGGTATGGGAGCTTAAATGCAGGTAGGGCAAACACGAGCGTTACGAGATAAGGGCCCGTGAAAAACGTAATAAGGTTTCGCCATGGAACACGAGAGCAGTAAAGATTAGAAAATCTCGTATGTGGTAAAAGAGGAGAAGAAGAAGTAGAAAAAAAATGTATAAAGATAACGAAAATATTTCACGGTTTGTGTGGATGGATCATTTTGTTCGTAGGCGGCTTGTTTTCGCACGTTTTTTGTTGCTCTATGGCCTCTGGAACTATGGGATGGATAATTAATAGTGTGTAGGACGTCTACAAAACAAAACGAGAGGGACTGGGTCCGGTGCAGCGCCGGGAATGAGAC
>JAUJYS010004069.1:0-12357 GCA_033995665.1 Melogona broelemanni | reverse complement strand
GCCTAGTGCACTACAGGAATACTGCACCCTCGTGTCACTTTGGAGATATGTGAGGGGCAGGGAAGGGAAGGGAAGAGCCAGCCCCTGAGCTTCCATTAGGGAGTCCAGAGCTTAGTGGTGGATCCAGCAGCCTGGCTATACCAGCTACCATTCCCCTTCCCTGCCCCTCACATACTTCAAAAAAATACATAAAATCCTCAATTCTCTCATTTATAATACAAATTTTTGCAATTTTTGTTTTCTAATACAAAATTTCATAAATTGCAGGTTCGCCCAACAGAAATCTGATCTCGGCGGCCATCCTACAACTTCAGGAAAAGGGCGTGTTGCAGGCCCTCAAAATAAAATGGTGGAAGCAGAAAAAGGGCGGCGGCCAGTGTAAAGACGCCGCCGCCGGTCCAGCCATCAAAGCCCTGGGTCTTCAAAACGTGGGTGGCATCTTCGTGGTGCTACTAGGTGGCGTCATCATCGCCACCTTCATCGCCATTGGCGAGTTCATATGGAAAACGCGGCACACGCCGGGACGCGAGAGGGTAAGTGGGGACACCTAGCGGGTGGCTAGGAAATTAATTGATCGATTGGTTGGTTCAATCAGCGCATCCACTGTGACATTTGGCTTGATAGCCATTCTGCCACCAAACTGAACTTTGGATTGAGACGGTAATGATTTTTTTATCGTGATTTGTTAATACGATAATTTCTCAGCAAAATTTTATGATTTGCTAATTTCTTAATTTTTTTTGTTATTTTATTTTTTTTTTTTCCGTGACTTTTTATCTTTTTGGTGATTTCTTCAGTTTCTCAGTGATTCTTTTAATTTTTTGGTGAATTTTTTCGTTTTCCCATTGACATTGTTTTATTGGCTAATTTCTTGGTGATTTTCTTAATCATCAAGATAAGTTCATTTCCAAATTTCTCATAGATTTATTTATTTTCTGGAGATTTCTTCGTTTCCTCAAAGCTCCTGATAAATTGAAGATCCACTCACAATTTATTGATTCCTTTGCGACGATCAAAAATGCCTATCTACTGTGAAGCTTATCGATTCTTGCGTTCTTTATTTTCTCCCTACCAGGAGTCGCTGTGCCGAGCCATGATCAAAGAGCTCTCGTTCGCTCTGACCTGCAAAGGCTCCAAGAAAGTGGAAAAGAAGCGACCGGTTGAACCGGAACTTACGCTCCCGCTCTCCAAGTACTCCATCAGCGAGCGAGAGATGTACTCGTGAGCGGATCCGGAGCGGATTCGAACATCTTGCACGTCACGTGCAGTGACGTACTTGTTCCCCCATCAATACAACCGAATCACGTGATCGTCTCGATTGCCATTGGTTGCCAACAAGAACAGCAGACAACAAAAAACAATGTTTTTTATTATCTACAACGTGATCCAAAAGATCGAGAACCTCCCGCAGTAACTCCATAGGTCAGCTAAAAATGGCCGGATTCTTATGAAATTTGGCAAAGATATATGGAGTAAATCATTGCAAATGTTTGAGATATTTCAGTTTTTAGTTTAAAAAATTCAAGAAATTTGAGCGCAAAATGTTGAAATTTGATTAAAAAAAAGCAAAAAAAAAACATGCAGTGCGCGCCAGGTGCTCTAACGCAACGCAACCTCTAAAATGCAAAATTCGAAAAACAAACCTCAAAGTCATTCATACTGTTAAACATTTGTGTCAAATTTCATAACAATCCGGTTATTTTTTTCATTTTTAGCTCGAATTGAACCTTATTTCATAACATGTAAACATGTCACACATAACCTTAGTTAATATCACCGTAATTCGTATGTTGTAATTGTATTTTTTATAATTTCCTTAGTTGTAATTTTGTAGACCAATATAATTAAAGTTTACTTTCCTTTAACTAATATTTTGGTATTTTTTCCCCTCAGTGTTCAATCGTTTTTGACAAACATGTACTCCAAAACGTTGGGTTAAAAACCAAACTCCAAAACCCAGCCCATGTAGCGAAAAGTTTCAGAGCGAGGAAATAATTCTTGGCGGTTACAGCGCCAAATAGAAAAATAAATTTGACTCTTCCCAGAATCCACAATTGAGTTTCAATATCCCATTGGCTCCCATGTTCGATTTTTATCAATACCTGTATTCTGATGTAAGGTCCAATGGGCCGCTCCATTTCGCGCGTAAACTGAAGTTCAGCCGTCCAATGCACTGATGAGCCACTTGGAATATAAAAACCCGTATTATTGCGATCGAATTAACTTAGGACACACAATTGAAACACGAATAAAGTAAACCAACAATTATTCAACATTGTCTCGTACAACGCGATTTTGAAACTTTTGTTTTTTAGAGAACGAAAAGCACCTTTTGGTGTCAGCTGTCAGATTTCAACGGTTTTGCACGTGGTAAATACATGGCACATGGCGGTACTTGCTGGGTCACTTTTTCTCGTTTCATTATTTGGTTGGAATTTGTGAGTTGATCACAATTAATAGCGAGGGCGTTTTGTAACGAATTTTTTTTACAGCAACCACGTACGCAACACAATGCTCATAGGATCGACGAAGTCGTGTTCTATTGTAATCAACAATCATGTGTTAACTGAATATTGCAGACTGTCAGATCGTCCGTTAGTGGCGCTCCATGGATTTTGCAAAGAAATACTGTCAATACACTCAAATAAAACGCACAATCGCTTGAAAATTCATATAAACATATAAACCTCTAGCGTTTTCATTTTTGTCATAAGTTATAATGATAAATATTTAGCAAATGTGAGTTAGAGTTAACTATTTCATCCGTGAACTGATTAAACGTTACTTAACCACGAACAAAATTATCGCCGGTCGATGATCCTCAAATATTTCGATCACGTGACCAGAAATTGACAAATAGGAATGAAGCGCTCTGCTGCGACAAATCTTGATCAACCACGCTCCTACCTTGTTAACACATGATAGAAATATTTGAAATGAAACTGGGTGCGTTCCACATTTTCTTTCTATATAGTTCTTCAGGATGACCCGCTCAATGAATGTCTAAACAACTTTGTCGTTATACGGATCATCATATCTAGTGTGAATACTTGTGCCGGCCAGGCCCGTATCTTCGATGGCATTCGAGAATGGGGGCGTTAGGCCTTTTTATTGAGGAATATTACATTCACTTTGGAAGTCATATTTAGGAAACACAATTCTAATCGCACCCTATGTGCGAAGAACTTCGAAACATTTCTCGAATGATCACCATATATGAAATCAATGGCCGACGACAGTGCCCTACCCAAATAATATCAAGAATTTTCGTGTTTTTCCAAAAATTAGGGCGTAACTTTGGGCATTTAAAACGAAATTTGTGTAGATTGTGATTTGTTTCACCGGGTAGTTTAGAAACGACTTTTTTCTATTGTCAATTGTATCGGAATTTGGACTTAAAAAGCGAGCAACAGCCATCAAAAATGGTGATCAAGGTGTTAGTTTCAGGAATTTCCGCATCGAAAGAGGTAAAGATGATGCCTTTTTGTTCTTTACTGTTTGTGGGAGGCCAATGGGTCAAATGGGAACGTTAAATCGTCCCAAAATGATAAGTTTTTACCTCAATTACCAGTGAAGAAAGTACACGAATAGCGTCGAACGGGTTGAGGATGGAAAACGGCGAGGTAGATCTATTTTGGTCTGCAATTGTTTCCAAAATAGTCACACATTTTTTTTTAAACTAGTGGCGCATGAGCATTTTGCTAAACCTGAAAACGACATATTCTATTTGTTGGTGTTTTGTTAACTAATTTTTGTGGAATTTTGACCATTTCACAACCGTCGACAAACATTATAACATATTTGTCTATTCCCACTACATGTTATCAGCATGTTCTGTTTCTATTGAATATTCTAGCAATTAAATTAAATAAATACCCCTGCATTACAAATTATCTAAATCGTAATTATTTGCTACCATCCGCCATGTTTGCGGCGATCCCGGGCTCGATTGCAGGCACCGACTTTCGCTATTTTGATACTTGTGGATATGTGCCTTTCCACAATTGCTCAAGCGATTATAGGGATACAGAATCAGTAAAAATAAAATAAAAAATTAAGTTTCTTGTCTCCAAATTTACATTTCAGTACCCGATCAAATTGTTTGTTACGAATTTGAGTTCATGCAAATAAATTTTACTCAGTTTCTAAACACCATATTATATTGTTAGTGTTTGATACCGTGTTAATAACCACATCACTCTTATAGTTCATGTAATTATTTATGAAAATTGGAAAACAGCCACTTAACTTTTAATTTTTTTAACAGTTTCCTAAACTGTGTGTTCTTGAAAAGTCAGTTTTTCTCGGTTTCGTATATACGCTATTTTAAATTTATTTCATATTGTTCAGTTTAAAAAGCAATTAAATTTAAACGATGGTGGTGACACAGATGTAAAATAATTAAATGTTATTATTAATTAATTAAATGTAAATAAATAAAACGAGTATTATAAAGTCCGATAGTAACGCCTTCTTCATTGGGAAATAAAATGAAAATTCAAAACGGTTAACTTGAAATTAAGGCGAAGAAGACGTCACAGCCGAAAGTTCATGCATTTGTTTCCTCTGTACCGGACAGATTAAAAGGGTAACTATCGGACTTTATAACACTGATTTTATTTACAATTAACCGGCTTTACTCAATCATAAAATTCAAGCTCGTGTTAATAATAATATAAATTATAAATATATTAATTATATAATGCAATTAATAATATAAATATAGCGTAATAATATAAGTAAAATGGCAATATACCCGCGTTTCAGGTGAAGAAGCGGCAGCAGAGAGCCATGTTGATCCTGGACAGCGCCCAGGTGGACTACTTCTCCATCGACATCACGGAGCCCGGCCGAGACGAGGAGAAAGCCAAGCTGTTGGAGGCTTGGAAGGAGAGGAAGGGCGAGGGAACGCCACTGCCGCCCCAGTTCTTCAACGACGAAGCCTACCTCGGGGTAGGTGAACCAAAGCGCCCACATATATGTGTAGGGAAGGGAGCGAACTATTTAGCGAACGCTGCACGATGCAAGTCCAAATATATGCCATGGGCTGTAGCGGTTAGCGCGCCGAACTACCATTCTCGTGACGCGGGTTCAATTCCCGACCGAAATCTACGCAATTTCTCCATAGAGACATGAGGGTGCAGTAATCCTGTAGTGCACCAGGCACTACGGTGATTTAAAATAAATAATAATAATAATTCGGACGAGAAAAATTCGTTCGCGCGCTTCCATAAGAAATTAAAGTATAGCTGGTGGAGCCGTACCTGTACGTCGTCGGATACACTTTTAAGTTCCCTAGCAAGGTATGAGATAGGGATAGCAAGGGGATATCCCGCTGCCTTTACCCCTAACAGCGAGCTCAGGGGGAATTTTTTTTATTCCGGATCACTACAGTGATCCGGAATAAAAATAAAAAAGGATGAATTTTTACCTATGCAGGACTTCGAGGACTTTAACTCAGCGGTGGACGTGAACGAAATCCTCCAGTTCCTGAAGCTGGGCAAACCCGACGAGGCCACCGGTTCCCTCTACGCCAGCGCCGACCAGGATAACCGGGAAGTGAGGCCGAGCGAACCGACCAGGCAGGCGGAGGATTCCTTGGCGGCTGAAACCATAGAGGTATACAGGATAAAAAAAAACTACATTTTGCAGGAACAAAAAAAAAAACCACGCACATATTCTGTTTTAATCGGATTTAATAATATACTTAATGTTAAATTATAGTATTTAATATATTTTTATTATTTTTGTTTAAACATTTATTATACTATTAAACAATATTAATTCCTGGTGACGCCATGAACAAGTTGTTCATGGCGTCACCAGGAATCGGAAACGACTCGACAGATCATAACAACAACATACAATATTATAACAATGTCCATTTTCGGAATTAATTATTGCCAATTGATACTGGTGGATAACAATGATCAGTTAGATTGGAGTTGACCATGACTTGGAGCTGAGAAGCTGTACTAAAAAATGTCCACCAAATCTTGTGCACCTATTTCTTAGTTTTAATATTTTGGCTTTGACGATTTTTTTCTACTCCGAATACTTTGACTCTCAATTTTGTAGAATTTCTTTATTCTAGAGCTTTCGTTGTTCGTTCCCGAGGTACTGATGAAAATATTCCCCTCCACAATTGCTCAAGCGATTTGAGGGGTACAGAATCTCCTGTTGTGATATTCACTACAGTGATGATATACCATTGGTTGTCAATAATAATATTAAAAAATTATTTTTGTTTTTTAGTCTTGACCTTAATTATTTATTGTTTTTTCAGGAGGAGGAAACAACCGAGACGACCGAGAAGGAAGACGCCGATCTGCTGGCCGACGACGCTGAGAACGAATCAGGTGAGCTTGTTGGTGAGGAGGAGGAGGATGGAGGTGAAGTTCACGATGCCGCCAAACGGAAGGAAGTAACTGCCGAGGACGAGGATGAAGAGGACGGCGAACAGGACGACGCCAACAAGAAGTTCAAATCGGTGACTTCTGAAGACGAGGTGGCCTCACCAGCTGCCGAAGACAAGGCTGAGTCCGAAGAAGAAGAATCAGAGGAGGAGGAAGACGAGTAGATCTGTCTTTCTCGCCGGAGATCTTAAGTCTATCTCTCGAAGAAATTTTTCCAAATTTATTCATCCACAACCTCTCTCACGTACTCTCAATATATTTCACAAAACACTGAAACAGTCAAAACATAAATATAATTTTCAAATGTGGCTTCAAACCAATGTGGCCAGATTTTATTCACCTGACGCAATCTATGAAAGCAGATGGAATCATTATCTGTATTTGAGCCTAGCATTTTTATTTTTTAATCGATTCAAGTATCTTTTTGTGCACGAGCTTCTATACCAATCAAAAGTTATTGATTTATTTTATTGTTTCATTAAACGTGCTTAAAGTTGTTCAAAATGCGTGGATCAAACTTAAACAAGCGTTTGGTGCAATTTTAAACAAAAATCAATTTAAACATATATGGTACGGTTTCTATGGAATCATCCTGTAATTTTGGAAATTGAATATGTTGAAGAATATTGTTTTTAAAAAAAATGGATAACGACAGCAACCAAATATTTTGTAACAACATAGGGTCACATTTCAGAATAATTCTACTCTGAACTATTACTTATTTAACGTCCATCTGATGTCATCTGACAATAAAAATACATACATTTGTTTTATGTGAAGTAATGTTTAATTTAATTTAGACTTAGTTGTTTACTAGAAAGTAATCTTTCTCCCAATATTTCACAATGACGTTACAAATTTTGAAGTCAACCAAACAATTTTGTATTTTAAGTTGACAAGTTCTCGTTTATTATTGTGTGTAACCAAGCATGTTTGCCCCAGTTCTAATCTCAATTATTTCGTCTCGTTCGCAGAATGAATGTGAATTCGACGGTGTTATGCACGAAAAAACCACATTCGCATGTCATCCCCACCAAGTAAAATCGAAGCCTCTCCTTCGAAATATCTCCTGCAACGAAATTTCATACCGGTGTGATGTGTCAAACATGGAACGGCGTCAAAAAACCCTTTTTTGGGGGTGGATTCTCGTCGTTTTCAACTCTTTTTTAAATGAATCTTCGTAGATCTTAAGTGTTGTTAGGTTTTTACTTTTACGACGTAGGGGTTACTCGCATTTCGCGTCCATCTATTGTGGACTGTTCGGAATTTTATGAGTTAGTTTTGAGAACATGGGCGAGTTTTAATTAACTAGAATCATGCGGGGGCTGTTTCGAAAACGCTAGATTTGTTTAGTCACGTTTTTTTTATTTTTTGCTCAAGCCAATCTAGTATTAGAGCAATATCCGCTTGATGATTTGAAAAAGCAAAGTTCGTATTTTCGCTTTGCTTCCAAGCATGATTTCTGGTTAAGGAGCATTCACATGATGGAGGCTTTTGCCATTTTTGCTCCATTGTGTGAATGGCCCCTTAGAGAGCAATACAAATTGATACGCGGCATAATTGGAACACATTTTTGATGATGCCAATCAATTAAACCCGCTCGAATTTTAATCCATGAACGATTTTGCATAATTTTTTTTAAAAGAAAATCTACTTAAGTTAATCGAGTTTGATTAATACAACGAAAGACGCACAAATATTATTTGTGTTCTTTTTTTTAACGAGTCTCTTTAAAATTTCGGGATGTGTCGGATTGTAGAATTGTAAACTGATCATTAATGGGATGGGTCACATCGATTACTTAATATATATTATTTTAATTATTGTTTGTTATTTTCTGAATGTGGCCAGATCTGGTGTTACTATCTACTACTACTATTTGAATGTTTACTTGTTCTAATCGCATGATGTAACTGCTTAATAGCATAGCGTGCTTTTGCTGAAATGAGGCAATTGTTGGCCAGTCTATGCCTGCCTTGAGGGTTGTTAAGTGTTGGGTATTTTTGTACTGTTATCAACTGTTACGAAACTAAACATGACCGTTTTGTGAATTGAGTAATAATTTGACATCGTAAACTTTCTTAAATCATATGTAATTTTTAAAAAAAAAATGATTCAGATCCACCTGATCCACGCTGATTTTGGCCTCCTGTGCAAAACAATTTAAATTTCAAATATTGAAAAATTGTGATGAACAGAAAATATTTCCTGAAAAATTGTGACGTTTTGCATCGGTTTAAAATATAACACTTGATCCTAACAAATTATTCAGTACAAAATTATTGGATAGCGCCATCTGTTCGACTTGCCACGATTTGGTGCATTCAAACAATCGTTCAAGTACGCAAGCGTCTCCCATCAGTCTAGAATTTCCCGGTCCATGTTCAAACAAAATCTGTACAAAAATATATTAACCCCCACTGTGATAATTAAACAGATTTAATCTATTGATGGCTGTTAAACTATATTTATTTTTTGATTGGTTGTGCCGAAGTGCATGGTAATAAAATAGTCTCGCCTACGATTAAAACGAATGACTTGAGATATTGTTTACAATATTAATAAAAATAAAAACTAATCAGCATGAAATAAAATCTGTTTGTTATGTCTTCCTTAACAAAAAAAGTTAGTTTAGAAGCAAGAACAATTTTAAATTGGTAAGTAGAAAGTTACCACAAAAAAAAATAATTCTGTAAAAAAAAAGGTGGTTTGAAAACCTCTTGGCAGAACACGAGCTATCAAATTTTAAGAAAATTGCATTTCTGATAAAAATGTGACAGTCTCGATAGCGATATTTCAAACATGAGACTGCTCTGCATTCAATATAAATTTGCTTAGCAAATTTATATTGAATGAAATATGGCACCGGAGCACAAGAGTTTTTCGGGAGAGAGAACTTTCTACGCACGCCTTCCTTTGGAACGGATGTAAAACCGCTCAGACCCGTGCCTTTAAAATCCGCTCATTAGGTTAAACTAGTCTCCCACTGAAGGACATTTAGACGAATACATCTAAAAATTCAATTTAAACAGTTAAACTATGAATTTAAGCAGTGTTCAATCACCTTAATAGATAGTCTATGAATTTTAAATGTCTTCATTGACTAGCGCATTTCCGTTCATGCGCCTTAAGACTGGACACGCTGGCGTAGGCCTTACCGCAATGACTACACTGTTGATTCTTCTCCGAATGCGTCTCTATATGCCTCCGCAGATGTTCGCGCAGCACGAACGCCCGGCCACAGATATCGCACTGATGCGGTCGCACTTTCGAGTGAGTCAACTGATGCAGATTTAGTCCGTTGCGTCCGGAGAACTTTTTGGGACACAGGGAACAGGCGAAAGGCTTGATGCCCAGATGAGTGAGGGCGTGACGTTCCCGGTAGCGCGCGTCAAAGAAGGATTTGCCGCAGGTCTCGCAAGTGAAGCGGTAGTCGTTGGTGTGACTGCGCTGGTGGTTCTTGAGGTTGAAGCGGCTCTGGAAGGCCTTGTCGCACTGGTCGCATTTGAACTCTTTGAGGCCGACGTGCGTCTTGGCGTGGGAGAGCATGTTGACGCGCTGGGAGAACCTGGTGAAGGTAACAAACGCAGTTTCTTTACAGGTATATTTGTTTCGTATGGCAGGAACTTGACCACTAAGTTCAGGCGCAGAACAACATGTGCAGAACACATGGAATGACTTTAATTTTTTTTTTTATTTAAAGCTTAAGACTTAACTGACTTGCTAAGTCGAGATGAAATCACGACCATCTATATATCGTATATTTTACAATCTTATTGAAATTTAAAAAAATCTTAAGTTTATGAGAAAAAAAACCGATTTGAAATTTAAAAAGTAGTTATGATTAAAACAATTTGAACTAAAAAGTAACAATACAACAATAATATAATGTTCTGGTTTCGAATTGCAATAGCGACTAAGTAGACGGATCGTTTGTACAATCCGTCTAGTCCACTCTATATTACAACCGGCTTCGGTGCGGCGGTCCCGGGTTCGATTCCCAGCGCGGACTCTCGTTTTTACAGGGTCTTCTGTTTTCGATTCCATGGTACTGGTTAAAACGTACTCTTCTAAAATTGTCTACGCAACACGAGGGGTACAGAAGCATCCGTGTACTGTACCTTTCGTGTTGCTTAGGCCAATATGTGAAGGGTACGTTTCCACCCGTACACCAGGATCGATCGAATAAACGAGAACCTACGCCGAGAATCGAACCCGAGACTACCCGCTCAGCAGTCTGATGCCATAAATGATAAGACACCTAATTCCAATCACAATTATTACGAACGTCCACATACATTGGTCCGTCCTTCTAGGGATAGACAATTGACAATTCCGCACACACACTTTCCAAAAATGAAAACCCCAAAAATCACCTCATATCGCAGAGCGGGCACTGGAACGGTTTGACCCCGCCGTGCTCCTGCGCGTTATGCGCGATCAGACTCGAAGACCGCTTATACGTCTTGTCGCACAGAGCGCACGGATGGCCCTTCTTCTCGCGATGCGTCTGCATGTGATCGCGAAGATTCTGCGCCCGTCCGAACACTGCCTGACACACTTGACACGGATACGAATGGGTGGACTTGTGTTCGCTCAATTCCCGCATGACACGAAAGGCCGCATCACATTCGCCGCATTTGTACTTAAACTCCTCGGTCGAATGGGAGTAGGAGTGACGTCTCAGATCGTCCGCCTTGGAGAAGGACTTGCCGCAGACGCAATCGAACTTCCTCTTTTCCTTCTTCTTGGCCGGACGTCCCAAACCGGCCTGACCAGGACTATCACCGTCCGGCAAACTGGTTGCGGTCCGGCAAGGCCGGCCACGTTTAGTGGCGGTAACCAAATCGTCCGTTTCTTGTAGGGATACCTGACACAAGGTAGCGATGGAGTGCCTGTGGAACGACTCATCCTGACTCCGGTCTGATTTCTCGCCTTCCTGGACCCGTTCCTGACCCTTGACTACCTGCTGGTCAGTTTCGGTCACACCGGTCGAACCATCACAGTCCACTACAATCGATTTTTTCGTTGAGTTTCGTGCTGTCTTAACATGGTCACCGGGTGAACCTTTTTGTTTCGCTTCCGACTTAATGGCTGCCTCTACCGCCATTTCCAGCAGGCGGAAATTACAGTCCCGGGCGGCGTTCAGCAGCCCGGGGAGCTGGTTAGCACTGACGTTGACGCGGCCCTGGTACAGGAACTCGACCAGTAGGTCCAGGGCGTCCGGCGGGTGGGCAGCAGGTGTAGGATAGGTGGTGGGCGTTTGCTGGCTGTCGGGCGACATGAAGACGTCCAGTAGGAGGCGGTGCACCCGGACGGTGCGGCCGCTGTACCGCATGTCGCAGTCGGCCTGCTGTTTGACCAGGTATTGGTTTCGGAGACCCTGGAACAGAATATCTTGGTGGTTGCCGCAGCTGATCGTAATTAGACTGGTGGCGGCCATCTTGGTTTAGCGTTTCGAGCTGTCACGGCTGTTTTGAATTTTTTTGACAATGTCATCTGTGATTGTCCGATAATCGGATAGTTGTCCCAGGTTCTCAAAGAATTGGGCCTTCCGCGGTATACTAGCAGAAATACGATCGTTTATAGCAAACGATGCAAATTCGATTCTAGGAAATATAATTTTAGCTGGGGAAGGTCCCGAATTACTTTATCCAGGGCCAACGTTTCCCAGGCTCAGCGCTGCTCTGCGCTTAGCAAATAGATTTTCTAGATATCAAGCCGCTTTCAAAATGCAAATACGCATGCGCACAATTCATCAACCACCAACAGCGCATAGCGCTTGGTCTTCAAGCGCTATGTGGCGCCCACTACAGGGTGCCCACAAAATTGAATCTCGTGATCTAGATTTAGATTTGGTAATTGCCGCGCCGTAGCATTCTGGCAATATGTTTGAAGGTTGCTAATTGGTGGTGTTCACAGGTGGGCCGGGTGCGGCCTG
>JAUJYS010004068.1:0-12357 GCA_033995665.1 Melogona broelemanni | reverse complement strand
AGCTCTGGACTCCCTAATGGAAGCTCAGGGGTGACGCCAGTACCACAGGCTAACGAATAAACGAAAGCCTGTGCCGGTAATCGAACCCGGGACCGTATGCTCACTGAGCCATCGTTTCCCACGCTTCCCAGCAGCGGGATTACAGGAACGCGCCAGATGTCAGTTGGTGGTACGATAGACTTCAGTAAGTTTAAAAAAAATATAAATAAGATCATATGAATGTTAATCTATGGAATCAAATTCTAAAATGTGAAGGAGTTTCAATGAAGATCGGTTTTGGCGTCATCATTGATGCTTAAGAAATCGAAATAGGGGGTGATCCATTGGTCGGACCATTGGTCTCGGTGAGCACTATATTGGGTGGAAAAAAAAAAGTAATTTGGCGCTTCGCGTTGATATGAGTAAATATATAAAAGGCATTCACTAGCTGCACTCAACCTCCCACTGTTCACGACTGAATGCCAAGATAGTGCGTCTATGTAGTATATAGCGGATGATAGTGAATGGAGATATATGCTCTAGTTTTCAAATTATAGCAAAAATGATATCGTTCCAATTGGCGGTGCGATCTAATTTTTCGAAATTAAAAGGCTCACCAGCAATGTAAGGTCACCGGCCTATGCATGCATTTAATATAATGCACTTGCACATTTCGGATTCGGTATACGAGGCACGTTGTCCCCTGCGTAGACGGGCTGCGGTATTTATAAAAAGTGTAATTGGAATCCAAGGATTTAACGAGGTCATATGTATGTAGACAGTCGAGTACGCCTTTATATCAGGTACAATGGATATTTATAAAAAAAAACTAAATAAAATAAATATTCTTTAAACAAATAGTCAATTTATTTTCCCATCTTTATTTAAATTGGCTTCGTAGGCTTAGTAGGCTTAGTGAATTGTTTAATTAAAAACTAAATAAATAAAAATAAATAAAATAAATATTCTTTAACAAATAGTCAATTTAATTTTCCATACTCCAATTGTCAGATACATTGATGTGTGTTAAGTTGGCTTAGAACGCTTAGCAATTTGTTTAATTAAAAAAAACTTTACGAAATAATGAACAACACGTTTGTATATGTAGAAATAATGAACAACACGTTTGTAGTAAATGACACGTTTCATGACATTTTGAATTGAAAATTAAAAAAATTAAAAAAAAACAACACGGTTTGTTGGGTAATAGGTTTTTGGGCAATTGTTTTTTGGTCATCGGCCAACAAATCGTGTAGTTTTGTAATTTTTTAAATTATCAATTTCATATTAAATGCGTTAAACACGATGGCACATCTACAAACGTGTTATGCATCATTTCATGCAAGGTCTGAGGAGGATGTCATTGGAATTTTCTTAAACTCAAGCATTTACCCTCGACAGAATGGCCAACAAAAAATATGTATTGCGGCTCTTTCGTAATTGATAATTACATATTTGAACAAGCCGTACAGAAACCCGGTATCTAGTCAATACACTGTGCAGTGGGAACGGAGGGTGGAGGGGGGGGGGCGATGGTGCAAGACAGGTATAAACTTGTATGGGCGCGTGCCGGCGTAACGTTTCGGAGATTTTTGTCGAATGCGCATCGTGTGTGTTTCAATTTATGAATAAATGTCGAAACGATCAATACCTGGTCGGCCTATACACATGTATGATGTGCGTCGAGTAGATAAATTTAAGCCGGAGCGAGAGAGAGAGATATATGCTCGTAAATTGCCGAGCCTAATCCACAGAGTGCCAACCCCCTCCTCCTCTATCAACCCCACTGTTTCGCGTTGTACTGATGCGAGCAGGGCTCCCATTCCTAACGGTCTAATCAGCCCGAATTGCACCAGTTACTACATACCAGATATTTTGTACTGTTTTTCATTTACGAGGTGTCGTACGGTGTAAGTGGTGGTTTGCAATGTTGGTTAGGAACGAAACGGAAAGTTCCCGTTCCTAGGAACTGGTTCCATTTTTGAGGAACGGAGGAACGCCTAGGTTCCTTTTATTTCTGTTGGAACTGGTTCCTTTTTTTAAGGAACTGGAACGGGGGTTCCTTCATTCTCTAAAAGCACACTTTTCCTAAAAAAACACGTTTCAATTGAAAATTGATCTTAAAATTGCAACTCATAAAGTTATTCAAATGAAATTTGGCACACATGTTCGACTTTCTTTTCTTTATCACTTGGCACCGCGCACGTGCAACTCCGTGACGCCTTCATTCAATTTTTTCAAATATTGAAGGAACTGGTTCCTTTTGTAAAGGAACGCAGGAACGCCTAGGTTTCTTTTTATTTTTGAGGAACGGGAACGGGAACTGGTTACTTTTTTCATCGGAGGAACGGGAACGGAAACTGGTTCTTTTTCAAAAGGAACGAACCCAACACTGGTGGTTTTCGCTTTGGGTTACTACACTCGTTCACCGCTACCGCTGGTTTAATTCAAGGAACGAGACCTTCGGAATTTTTCGGGGGATAGAAAAAAAATGTGGCTTAGGTCTCATACCTAGATTAGGATATTTTGCAACGTAGAGACATAAGTTCCACGGCGTTGCTTTGAAAATGTGCTAATTGTATATTTATAATAAAAAAACCTATTTTTGTTTAGGGAAAATATTTGGCGACTGCCATTTGATCTAAAAAAATGTCAGGGAAAATTTTGATTTTGGTCAGAGGAAGTCAGAGAAAATCTCGATTTTGGTCAGGAAAAGTAAGGAAAAAGGATTTTCAGATTTCAGTATTAATCCAGCAGTAGTGGTAAAAATAGGATTGCTTCGTCCTTGACTGGTCATTTGTCCCCCCACTATAGGCCTTTCCGGGGCTGCATACGGGTACACAGTGTAACTGTAATTTGTGGTCCGCGGTTGATGCCCGTTTTTTTTTTTTCGAAGTACAGGTCATCGTATTTTTGAGTTTCGTAATCTTTGCAATATGTCAACATTATTTCGTGCACCGCCGAGCGCACGCAATAGCCAGAACGCCAAATATTGATTTCGTTTTTCGTTGCTCTTCCAGATGACATTGGATGGCATGAGGTCCAGTCCCTGGGTGCGGTCCAGTCTGGTGTTCGCGTTGGCCCTGCTGTGCTACTACAACTCGCTGCGATGCGGCTTCGTGTTCGACGACGTGTCGGCCGTCAAGGACAACCGCGACCTGCGCCCGCACACGCCCATCTGGAACCTCTTCAAGAACGACTTCTGGGGGACGCCCATGTACAAGGTAAGATTATTTTCTCAAAATCTTGACTTGGGGGCGGCGGGAGAAAATACGACCATCTGTGGGCGCTCTGACGAGATTGGACAACGGGTTATCGAAAATTGAGAAATGAGATTTTACATTTGGGACTTTGGTCCAGCGAACTTTTCTAGTTATGTGGACCTTTTATGTGGTCAAGCAGTTGAAGATAGAAAAATGATTTCATAAACGAAGCAATTAGGGTTTATAACGTGATCAAAGTCAGTACGGGTGGCTAAAAAAAATGAATCATTTTAAACGATGCAATAAATTTCTTGGTTTCATTCTGGTATTCTAAAGAAACGAAAGAGGTTTAATATACGCTGAGACTGATGTAGAATTTAAAATAAATCCTGATTAAATAAAAATTAAGATCACTAATATTACTGATGTTATTTATTATTTTATTTTATTAATCAGGGTTATTTTTCATTTAATCCAAAATAAAAGTTTTTCCCCATCTCGCAACCCGAGGCTTTGGTGACGTTTTATGATATCTGATTTTTTTTTTAAATGTCGAGTTACACTTCATCAACAATCATAGTCGCTGCTTAGGCTGGGACTAAGGGGTGGTTTATTCCCTCTAACCTCTCGAGGTCAGGAGGTGATGACAGTGGGCGGATGCCAGCTGGCAATCCCAATCCCAATTCCAACAAAGCGATTCTTAGCATGTACTGTACTTGTATTTTTGGAGATTATAGTAATAATTATGAATTTTTTTTTCTATCATTTAAAACTTCTAAAGTCTGAAAGTTCCCATGTCTGATAAGAAGATCGAATCTTGACTTGTCTCATCCTGAGTGAAAATCCCCCGCAACCATCCACTTATTTTTTTCGAGTTCAATTTACGTCTCAATCAATGCTAATGCGAACGCGAAACCGTAATGTCTTCATTTTCGTATATGCTCCCTGCCGTGGAGAGAGGACTTCAGAGCCTTACCTCTATATTACTCTATTCGAAATCTATCAAACTTCTGAACTCGAAAGTGTTGTAATGTCCTCTTCGTTGCCTATACCTAAGACACACGTAATCATACCTTTTCTTTCCCCCACCATGAAAAAAAGACCCATTCTACGTCAATATCAATCTGGTTGTCCTGATGCGATTTCCTTAAAAAATCTCAGATATTGCTCACGCTTGGCCATAACTGGATTTAGGGCGCGCGCCCCTGGAGCGAGATCGCGCCAGTCAATCTCGCTAGTTTAGAGCGGGAGGGGGGCCACCCCCGTATCTCAGTCATCGCCCTCTCTTCTCGCCTACGCACTTTCACCCTCCGCCATCCCGATCCCGTTATAGGCCGTCCCCCGTTCCTACACGCTTATGTTATGTTATGATGTATTCGTTCGCTTTGCTTTCCGCCAGATATAGCGATTTCATAGTACCTTTCTTTTTCTTATGCCTGATCTCCTGAGATCCCATTTTCCACTGTACTGTCTTATAAAAATATTTCGATCTGCAAAGATTATTTGTGAGTCAGAAAAAGGTTTGTAATCGTATTTGATTAATATTATACATGTACATGGATGATGTAAAGGTAAACGGCAAATGTAAAGCTATTTCATGTGCCAATATTTGTGGAATTCGCTACGTTTCTGGGCTGATGCCCAGGGTCTGGGGAAGTTATGGAACGCCACATTCACCATCCCGAAAACTCTTACCACTCCGCGAGTCGATCAAAGTAAACTAATTTTTAAATCCATTTCGAGACTGGCGAATTGCATTATGTGCCGGATGACGTCATCATTCTGCGAAAATGAGTGACTGAGTTGGGAGGTTGGAAGATTGGTGGGGGGGGCTGCCTTGGTGGGAGGGGTAGTGAACTGCGCAGATGCAGTAAACGGCGCAATTCGGTTGTAAGAACCGGTTGCATGCCACTAGTCTGACGTAGCATCTCGGCTATCTGACTTAATTGTTAAGGTGATGCTCGCTGGCACGACGATCGATTGCTTCCATCCGATTTCAAATGACCAACCGCTGGTGGCAACCGTTGTTGGCGATTTGATGTGTGGTTTGCTGGGTATTTTTTTTTTCTTTTCCATTTCGCTTTGGAGTGCTCACTTAGGTTACACGATGTGTTCGACGTGAAAAAACTTAAGGTGGTCTCTTGCCTCTTGACATACTAAGTTTTGGCAACGCATTAAGAAAATATGTACAGTGTATAAGTTAGTCTAACATACTCGTATTTTTAATTAGCATTTTTTTCTTAATTTTCACTCACTTTTTCGTATGCACCGACAAAATATAACTTTATTGTAAAATATTGGTGGCGTTATGGATCGCAATTCTTTTTTATGAATTGTGGCACGTTGCTAAAGGATAATTGCGGTCATTTGAATGTTCCATAGCTTCAGCTATTTCGTGTTGATAATTTTATCTTTTGTCATTGCATACGAGCATAAGTTTTAAAAATTGTGATTACAATTGATTTCCTAAAAATTCGTAAGCGACAAAAAAATGATTTTATCCATCACATTGCATAACTATCGTAATCGAGAAACTAAAATGTTTGTTATATTTGCGCCAAAATTGGTAATTGGTTATCTGGTATTCAATATGGCAATTGGCTGGCGAGTGCCAAAACGCCCCCACGCGGCGACAATAACATCCGAATAACGCGGGCGTTGGTCCGAGACCGGGGGCCATAAAAACGTGCGCCACCTAGCGAAGGCACGAGGATTTCTTTTACGGCGAGGTCGAGACGCGCATTTCTTTTACGATGTCGCTCTTTGACCGCGAAAGCAATTCCGGATCGGGCTGATTCGATTTCGGGTCCTTTCCTGCCAGTCTTCACTATTTTTTCTTCTATACTCTATTCTCCGACGTCCAAACGCCTCCCGCCTGAACCACCCACCACCGAACAACCGTCATCGCTTCCTCTTCTCGTCCTTTTCTCGCCACTCTCACTCTCCTCTCTTCTTCCTTTTTCTTCTCGGTGCTGCACTCTCAGTGTTCCGCTAGCGCAAGACTCGCGCTGTTGGCTCGTAAAAAAACATTTTCTGATTTGAAAATAATATCAAACCCGAGTTCCGTCTCTCTCTCTCTCTCTCGCTTTGCGCGTGGGGTTGCCATCTGGTATCCGAATGGAGGTGATGTCCTCCTTTTTCGACTGTTGTCCACCATTTCTTTGTCCAAAATGTCATTTTTTTGTTGGCACACAGGGGTGGTTGGCATAACCATTTATTTTTGGAAATTTCGTACTGCGTACTATTTTCTATGAATCTTGATTGGTATGAACCTTGATTGTCAGTGTCGGGCTGTTTCATTTTCAACCAGCTTTTACACGTCCTAGAGAGCTGACATTTTATGCGCATCTCAGTCTCATGTGATATTTTTTTAATCTAGCAAGTTTTATAAAAATATTTCAAACATTATTTGACAATGATTTTGAAAAAATCTTCCAAATGAAAATTTATGCTACTGGTGATGTCAAATTATAACACAAATCATTTTCAAAAATGCTTCAAATTTCTGCCCGTGTTGCTGTTTATTAGGGTTTTTACATTGATTTTTGTTCTCTCATTTTTAATGTTTAGATATTGAATTTTGGATGTCTTTCTATTCAATTGACTTCAGAATAGATTGTCCTCCCTTGTCTTCCATTCAACATTAGATTGACCACCTTTTCCATTTTTGCATCTGGCAACCCCACAGTCGAGCATCCTTTCGTTTTTATTCTCTACTTCTTTCGCTGGCGCTTTGGCCAAGAAAGCCAGACGTTCGCTCGTAGCCACCACCAAGACGAAGACGATGACGACGACAATGGGGCTGGCAGTGGCTGAAACGCTGACACCGCGCCATCGCGCCGACGGTTCTCTCCCTATTCAGCGCTCGCTTTTTTTTTTTCGCCGTCGTCAGACTTTTCTCAGACACGAGCCGCCTCCGCCGCAAAACGAAAAAAAAAAAATAGATTTCGTGATGAGCCAGACGTTGAAAAAGCTTCGGTCGGGTTTCTAACGAGGCATTACTTCGTTGAACTGTCGTCGAACTGTGTTTACTTTTGCCGTAACTAGTGGCTAGCTAGCTTCTTGCTATCTCGTTTTGCGTCTTACATCGGCAGTTAGTTGAGAAGAAAAAGAAGAAAAAAAACCGGCTGGGTTGTTTTTCGTTCTGTCAGGATAGATGGATGTTCAGGGAATTGATTAGATATAACAAAAAAGGTGGTAGGGAAAATGGCAGCACGATTTCAATTACAATATGGTCCTAATTTTACCTGAATAAATATTTTTGGATAAAAATATAAATGTCAAATTATAACTTCCCAGTGCATAATCAAAATCCGTAAATTATTTTAACTTTATTTTCGATTAACGTCTTTGGCAGACAATTTTTGTAAATTGGTTTATCTGTGCGGGACAGCTTGGGAAAATATTGCTACCCCTTGTGAGTCGGCAATCACACACAGCACGTAGCGGTGGCTCATTACTGTCAAGTGCTGCGCGTGGTTGCTACTGTTCTCAGCAAGGGGCATTACATTATATTTATTATCCATTGGACGACTCTCATATCGCTCCATCGGCTTCCATTGAGCATTTTTGAGGAGCCCGGGACGCAAGCGCCCCCTTCCCCGCTATTTGAAGACATAAGGTATGTTAAAAATTAATGGTTAATCTGGCTGGCCATTAATAATCATGGTCACTGAAGTAAACATCACAACAGATTCTGTATCCCTATAATCTATTAAGAATTTATGGATTAGCAGATTTTCACCAGTACTTTCAGAAACGAATAACGAAACTCCCAACCGGGAATCGAACCCGGGATCGCCGCGCACATGGCGGATGCTCTAACCACCGAACTACGTCCATTATTTCGTTTTATTACCTTTCTCTCGCTTTGCTTAGGCTAGCTATGAAGAGGAAATGTTTTACATCTACCCCGGAATCGAACCCGAGATCGCCGTATCGCATTCAGATTGCAATACCGACTGGACTACGACGAAACATGTATATTTGGGGCGGTTAAACTGATACTATAGCAAAATTACTTTAAAAAAAATTACTTTCCTGCATATATTTTTTTTTAAATGTACACTTACACCCTTATACTGTTTTTTTTTATATTTTCGTAACGATCACGAAACACCTAAATATTGTGTACACTTCGTCTCTTGAACGCGAATACTGGTTGACGGCATTACTTCCAAGAAATGTTTCGGTAGTCGAAGCGAGGCAGGTCGACATGAAATGGGGGAGGGGGTGGAGGTCGGACTGATAAAGCAGCTAATATATCGAATGTTGGGTTCCACACTACCGACATCGGGGAGCAGAGCGAAAGAAGAAAAAAATGTCGTTTTAGCCTCACATCCCCCCCCCCCCTATGCTGACGGCGGCCATTTTGTTGTTGTTGCTGTGTGTTTGCCTCCGAGGCCCTTTTCTCTCTCCCGCCCCCTTTTTATCTTTTTTGCCCCCGTAGCTTTTCTTCCTCCCCCCCGGCGGGCGCGCACACTCCATCTACACTTTCAAATAATTTCTTGATGGCCACCCGCATATTTACTCCATTGGAATACACATGTATGTGCGTGGTTTTCATTTGGGCGAGGTGCACCCTGGGCGTCGATTAGGATTTGCGCCTCCTACCTCTCACCACCTTGCAAAAAAAAACGGAATATAAAATGGAACGTCAATTCCATTTTATAATCCGTTTATTTTTAGTGGGGAAATCTCCTCCCTCACTGTAGTGAATATCACTGCAAGAGATTCTGTACCTTTCGTGTTGTTTAGGTAATATGTGAAAGGCACGTTTTCACCAGTACCTCAGGATTGAATAAACGAGAGCCTGCGCCGGGAATCGAACCCGGGACCGCCTGCTCAATAGTCTGTTGCCAAACCCACTGAGCTAGACGGATCGGACTATTCATATTCCAGTTTTTATTGAACGGTGGTCATTGTGTTTCCGGTATTGGTTCCAACTGCGGCCGTTGCGTTCGCGTTTGGTGGGGATGAACGCTAGTGTCGCCACACACATTGTCGCGTTCGTAATCTGCATTTGAAAGTGTCCTATGTTCTTTCTACGAAGCGTTTTGCTAGTTTTCGCGCAGAACGTTTGAGTTCCCTGGGCTGCAGCCCAGAATGCTCCCATTACAAATGGGTCGAGCAACATGGCAACGTCGTTACCATATTTTTTTTAAATATCAACTGCAAAGTAGATGAAGTGATGAATGCGCGCGCCCGGATGGTGATTGGCATGTCGTCTGGTAATAGACTCTGGCGGAACTTTAAATGATTATCGTTCGTTCCGAAGTCGATCGAAATTGTTTTCGACCTCTCGGCGTCGAATCGATGGCGACGAGCTGACGACTGTTTTTGATTTTTATGACAGGCGAAGTATGTCGGTTCGAACTGCCATCGATTTGCCATCGCGCAAGACGAAAAGTTCGTCGACACCGGATTCCATATGTTAGACGGGAGACACTGACAAAAAAATCGATTAGCTATTGTTTAAAATATTAACCGAGTTTTTCTGTGATCGATATTTAAGGTCATATAATGGAAATGGTGTGGCCTTCTTAAAGTTTTATGAAACATAATTTGATTTCATTTTTTTTTAGTTTTGGATTAGAAATAATATTGGGCAGTTATTTTGGCGAAAGTTTCTACTTAAACGAGAGCCCTTTAAATCATACAAATTAAATTCAAGAAATTAAACATCTTGTGTAAAACACAGAACGCGAAAATACAAATTTTCCTTACGTAAAATGCCCTAAAAACATTATAAATCTTCAGAAAAATTCCAATATTTAAAAGAACATTACCGATATACTTAGGTACATGAAGACTACAGTTATACATTGTATACTTGTGTTGATCGATAGATTACAGTTAAATACTGAATACTATAGTGGCGTGTTCGACTAAGATTTTTTTGGTTAATTGATTTTTTTGAACTGAAAGGGAAACACTATTATAAATAAACTGGTTATTAAAAGTAAACTTAATAAAAATACTTAAGCAAATTATCATTTTTGAAAGAGCATTACCTATATGTAGAATTGATTTGCTGGTGCTTTCGATGACAAAAAAAGATATCTCGCATTTGATCCTGAATGACAATCGCTATTTTTAAAGGCGACCGCACAGGGAAAAAGTATACCAGCATTTGTCAATATCACGAAACCCACTGCATCAAGTGACGTTAAAGGAATGGTGAACTCATGGTCTACCAACATTGGAGACAACAACAAAAAAAGGGGAAGCTGCTCTGTCTATAAACCATTACCGAGGAAGCATAGACGCTATCGCTGACGAGCAAGATGATGGTAATGCGAGTGTAAAACACGTCATTTCTCAAGCTATTGGCGCGAGAACGAAACAAGTTTTTTTTTTTATATTTTATTTCGCTGGAAACAATACTCGGAAATGTGCGCGCGACTATCGCGGCTCATACACTCTCCCGTATATGAATATCCTCCCGAGACCCCAATGTCCTCATGCAAAGCAATAGAAAACCAACTGACTGACAGTGTTGAATAGGACCGGCAAAGGAACGTCTCGTTCCAAAGAATTGGTTTCTTTTCTGAGGAACGTTGGAACGTCCTCGTTTCTATTTCTACAAAGGGACGTTTTGAACGTCCTTGTTTCTTTTTTTTTTGAGGAATGTCCAAGGGCGTAGAGCATTCCATTCGATTTTTTATTGGGGAAATTCCCCTCACTGAATGAATATACAAATGAAAATCGCGACACGCTCGAAGAACTGAGAATTATTATTTGTTTCGATGACTATAAAGGTTTAAGCATTTTAAAATTCACCAGGTATTAGTCGGAGAATATGGTGACAGTTTTTTTGCCATCCAATTTGTTGAAAAATTACCTTAAAAATGCAATGGCTGTCGCAATTTTTTATTTTCTTGTTGATCCCTGGTTCAATTCCCACCGCGGGCTTTTTTTTACTGAGTATTCTGTATTCGATCCCGGTGCTTGTGAAAACGTGCCCTTCAAAAAACATTGCCTAAGCAACATGAAAAAAAATTGGTTTCAGTTTCTTGTTTGGGCTCGGGTCTTAGGAGGTTGTAGATTATCAATTTCCTGTAGCTGTATTTACTACAGTGATTGTCAGTCAACGATTACCAAAATCAATCAATTAATGTTCACCTGTAATTTCGTAAAGAAATCCGTAAAATTGTGGTCTATTTTGTCTCGGGATCTCAGGCGGGTACGGACTCAGCCTACACGTATAATGACCGTGTCCCCCACTCTCTTTTCATTTTCCTTGTATCAAAATGCTACGAAAGTTCCGACAGAGATTATTTGTAGATTCAATTTTTCTCGGCGCGAAACTTTTGCATTATTTTTTTCTTCTTCTAACGCCCGTTCCACTTAACAAACTGAAATCATCAATAATGATTTTCACGACGCGCAAAAAAATGGTATTAGACGAGTGAGCATTGTGGATGTATAGAATTTTGTCAAATTTGTCGACGTTAAATCTGATATATATTTTTTTTGTACGTAACAAAATTGAGAGTCGTACGGAAAAAAGAGAATGGAATAAGAGGATTTCGCATTAAAGCCCTACATGCCGAGCGAAGAATTGCTGGTGGTGGTGGTAGGAGGAGGAAAAATATATATGAGGTATAGAGACAGAGTGGGAATGGTTGTAATTTATCTCCATTTTAATAGCCAGCTTTTTTATCTCTGCTTCATGCAAGAGTCAACGAGACTTTGTATGGGATGGATTGGGGGTTTGCTCGGTAAAGTCGGCGAAAAACATGGTAGTCTTACACTCGTCAATCTGTTTTATGCTGTCCCATTCTTACGAGATTTAGCGACGACGGACGAATCAGAAGAATCTATTTAGCCTGTTGATAACTTTCTTATGTAATGGCAATTGCGCCAGATAACTGTGTCATACGGCAAACATTGCTATGTATTAATTTTATATTTGAAAATGATATTAAAATTGAAATTTCGTTTATTTATGGTACCTACTGTACACGGATTCTAAAGTACGTACCGAATGTGATCCTTTACTTTCACGTTATCCAATAAAATTATGCATTACGAAAACACAACAAATTATATTTATTGGCAAGTTATATTGCACAGTAGGTATACAGTAAATCCATATGGCGCGTTCCTGTAATCCCGCTGCTGGGAAGCGTACTAACCGATGGCTCATGAGCCTACGGTCCCGGGTTCGATT
>JAUJYS010004067.1:0-12360 GCA_033995665.1 Melogona broelemanni | reverse complement strand
CAAACTGCTTTCCCTCCCACTAAAGCCCCATCGAAAGCGGAGCAAGCACCCGCGAGTTGCCGCACACTTTTGACGCTCCACGGTTGTGCCGGTACTCTTCTGCCATCAATCTTGTTACTATCGCTGTAAACACATAGAACCAATAAACCTTTGAATTACAAATCGCTATATTAAATCAGTCATACTGTTAAAATATAAAAATTATAGACAACAAATGACCACAAGCAAGGCCTTAACATCATCTTGCTTGTGGTCGGTTGTGTATTTATATAATTGAACAAATATATATTTATATTTTCGATTGTTGAGGGAGATGCCTGCAATCGTTTATGTATTTCCTTCTATAGTCATACTGTTATCAATTTGCTTCTATATACTTATACCTTGAATCCCTTGAATCTCTCATTTTTTGCTCATTTATCATAATGCATATCACAAACGTTGATAGAAAATAGTTGCGAATTACAAAACAGTTTCAGAATAAAAAATTAAGGATAACGGCAACGTAAAGTGATAAAATTTAATTTAATATCGTAAAATGGAATGTTTATTTCACATGCTTTCTTTAAGATTGACAAAATACATGACAATAATTGATTATTCGATAATCGCGAGTCACACTAATCGTATCACAGTAATTGGGGGAATTTAGAGCAAATTGAGTAATTGCACATGTTCTATGCATTTTTGGGTTGGGAATCAGGGCAAGGGGGACAGGATAGAGGATCATGAAATTCCTATCAAGAATCATTCATCATATCAATTTTATGATCGACGCATTGGAAATTATTTCATGGTGTGGAAAAAGGACTAGGGCTTTCCATAAAACGGATCAATGTGCATTTTAGTGCGTTTCTTTCCCAATCGCATGTGCAAAAAACCACAGTCAGGATGGCACACCGTACCAGACAAAAAAATCAATATTTGAAGGCTCCACGTAGAGCCGCTTTGCTGATAAAGTTCTTCAGCGTTCCTTCTTCCAGATTGCTGAACGCCTCGGTCTGAGCCACGCTCGTCAAATGGTTCACGGCGAACCGGAAACAGAATTCCTCCAGTTCCTGAAAACACAAAAATGCACGTGATAATTAACAATTTCGTCATATGAAGAGAAAAAAAAAATCTGAAAATTGTACTGCGAGAGTTTGGGGACATGTTTTCTCCTTCCCTAGTGACGTCATTAGATATAAGATGCAGAAAATTAATATCACAACATACGAACAGTTAAATAATTAATAGTGTGTTAGGACGTCTATGAATCAAAACGAGAGGGACGAGGTCGTTCGTCTCTTTCCCGGCGCTGTACCGGACCTCGTCCCTCTCGATACGAACAGCTATTGAATACAATTTAATTTATATTTCAGGGCTCGAAATACGCGTAGAAAAAGTATTTTTTTATTGCAAACAATTTTTCAAGTAATACGAATGGGCAGAATACACGATTCTAATCTCTATCCGAAAAATACAAGTGTTGGACAAAATAATGGAAATACTTCCATTTGTACGCGTTTGGATAGAAGAGATTAAATTCATGGTCTACAAATAGTAGTATTTCCATTATTTTGTCCAACTTCTGTATTTGCAGCTGTTCGCTAAGAGTTCAAGTGGGACCACATAATGACAATGACCAATTTAATTCTAAACTTTCATGAAGAACAGGTTCA
This sequence comes from Melogona broelemanni, assembly GCA_033995665.1. Classification (NCBI taxonomy): domain Eukaryota; kingdom Metazoa; phylum Arthropoda; class Diplopoda; order Chordeumatida; family Chordeumatidae; genus Melogona; species Melogona broelemanni. Next base: position 10,699 of record JAUJYS010004067.1, on the reverse strand, counting down.
ACTAAAGTGTTGACTACCAATAAATTAATCAAAAATTAAAGCCGACCCCCCTGCTGTATTTACAAAACCGATAGTCAAAGAAAAATATTGTTGTAAAAAGTCCCGTTTTGTTGTTTTCAAAGTTGTTTAAAAACATTGCATGGCAACAGCTGTTAAGTCAATCGATAACTAAACTGACCACTCCCTGTTACATCAATTATTCTTGTTTGGTATGTCAAGTGACAAAGTTGCCTTTATCTCTGTATCTCGTTGTCTAGCTGCTTCAAAGAGAGCGCCCTGTAATCACAATTCTTAATTGCATAGACACGTTATCACGTGTTTGTGTTCCATGTGTTAACGTGTTTCCAGAAGTGGGCCAATGTGACCAGACTAAAATTTCTCATGTCCATGCATTAATAATTTTGCGTTGAGAAAATATGGTGGTCAACAAATTAGACTTGATGGAGTATCGATAGAGGGGGCGGGGTTTTACGAACGATATCGAACGTTTCTAAAGTGACTGAAAAGCTTAAAAATATGGATTTCGCGACATAATCATACATGTACCGGGTACATGAATATATGATTAGCATCTATGAAACTATATTGTGGCAGGCAGGTTGCGTTTGATGTAAAAGAAAATTGTTATCGATAAAATAATTGGGATAGAAAATTTTTTTATCGGTAAAATAATTTGGAAATAAAAAATTGTAATCGATAAAATAATTCTGAAAAAATAAATTGTTACCGATAAAAATTGTAATCGATAGAAAAATTCGTAAAAAAATTGCAATCAATAATGAAATTCGCAAAAAATTGTAATCTTTTTTTTTTTTTAAATCACCGTAGTGCTGCTAATCACTACAGGATTACTGCACCCTCGTGTCTCTATGGAGATATGTGAGAAGCAGGGAAGGGAATAGAAGGGGAATGGCAGCAGTTGCAGGATCCACCACTAAGATCTGGACTCCCTAATCGGAAGCTCAGGGGTGATACCAGTACCGAGGCTGGTCGAATAAACGAGAGCCTCTGCCGGGAATCGAACTCGGGACCGTCCGCACCGTAGTCGGAAGCATTACCGACTGGACTAAACGACCGTACTTGCAATGTTGCTATCTGCAGTTGCAATCTATAGTGATACAATGTCACAGTGCGTCAAAGAGATTTGCCGCCGAGAATCGAACCAGTGACCACTGTAGCAAGTAGGTCTCTCAAGCAACTTAGCAGCGACTTATCGTTTTGTATATCAGGGACAAGTTACACATTTCTCTTGCAACCGACTGAATGTTGGACCCCTTCTCTTAACACTGGAGATTCATCATTCTTTGTCTTAGCAAACTTCTTACCCCGCTTATCTAATTTTGCGCGCAGAGCATGGTGCAGTAATCTGTCCCTGGCGTGCGCTTATATCCATCTCTAAACCGAGTGCGAAATATTTATCAGAGCAGTCGCACAAACCAACATTTAAATCGAGCGAGAACTAGCTGCGTGAGGAAACAAATGGCAGACAGAGCGCCCCTAATGAATGAAGCCACGCGAACAGAAACATTGACATGGATAGACTGGTCTTACTAAATTAATTGAGCATGGTCTTATTACCAAGGGTTGTTTGCAATAACCAGTTGGTGGTTTTTATATCAATTTCTTAAAAATTATAATTAATTCTAGAAAAGTTCCAATTGAAAAATATCAACATTGTATTTATAGATGAATCAGGAATTGAATACAATGTATACGGTATAACGACAATATTCAATTTATTATTTTTACATTTCAAAATTGCTTTACATCGTGTAGCTTGAGCTCAATTCAGGTACTAAAAAATATACCCCGCTACGCTACAACTTTTCCAGCAAACAAATGCGGGCAAAAACCATTTAATAAATTGAAAAAATTATTAATACAATTTATAGTAATAATAAATTCAATCTAATTCTGCGAAATTCCCAAAATAAATCCGTAATCAAAATTAAGCAAAAATGGTTTAATATCTAGGGCAATTTATTTATTATGTACTCAATTTATCATAACACCAGGCGCACAACTAGTATCAGTGCCAAAAGGATTAGATCACGTCCATGTGGTACGTGAATATTTGATTCGACCCCCAGACCGGACCAGTAATACCACCCTCACAAACGCGAGCACTAGCTCTCAAAGTAGGAAAGGAAGGCGTAGGCTGGCATATTTGCCGTAATCCGTGCTATTAGGCGGCAAAGCCTTTGGCGCGTGCATTCGATTATCGCGTGAGCACGTCCTCTCCCTGCCCCCTCACCACCTCCCTCAGCACCACCCCCAACGCATAAATAATGCAAGATTATCCGAATTAACGCCACAAAAGCGCTGTCCTAGTGAAGTAAGGTGGAAGTTGGGAGGTGGTTAGTAGTGATGGTGGTTGTGGGGTTCCATATGTCTACCGCGATTGTAACAAGATCGAAGACAGAAGGGAGTGTCAACAAGGGCACAGCGACAATTGCGTGTAGCCATTAGCGGGTGTTTGCATCGTTATCGAATGGGCACTTATGAAAGCAAACTCTTACTGCGGTTAGAAATGTATTCCATTAGTAACAAATTAATGTTCAAAATTATCAAAACAAAATTAATTAGTTTGTGAATGAAAATACAAGATGTCTCTATCCTTTGTCTCTCCCTCCTTCCTCGTCCCTATACCTCGCTTGGCTTACAGACGTTTAACCGCAAACTGATTTCGCTCCCATTAGTGTCCCTTCGCAAGCGAAGCAAATACCCGCGAGTGGCTGCACACTAGTGACGCTGGCCCCTTGTTAACACTCCCTTCTGTCTTCAATTATTTCACAAGCGACGCAGTCACGGGCTATAGGCTGTGGAAGGGTAGGGATGGGTGTAACGTGTTTTCCATGCTAGCTCGCTTGCTGCAACAATATGGTTTGGGGGATCTACTCAGCTCTTATCCGCTAATTAAATTGGATAGCACTCGTAAAATATCGCTCACTCACGAGTGTATCGCCAGTAAGTAAATGCATGCCTACCAAAACCAACACCTACACAAGTGACTCATGTTACACCCTGTACAAATACTTCAAACGCGTGAACGAAACAGTAGAATCGATCTCATTTTTCATTCTCTCAATTTTATTATGTTTTTTGTTATAATTTTTAAAGTAACGTGCGCATTTTTAGATACCAGAATCCAGGTTTACGATAACTAGATGCGCTTTGAGAAATGAAAATTTATATGTATTTTTTTAAATTATAATTCACCAGGATTCAATTTCACAATTTGATCGAATTTTTTAATGTTTTTTATTATTATTTTGAAGAAACCTGCCAATTTTGAGACACCAGAATCTCGGTTTCCAATAGTTAGATAAAAATGATTAATGTATATTTTTTAAATTATAACTCAACAGGAACGAGAAGAAAAAAAAAATAGCAGAACTTGAAAACTCGTTATAAACTCCTCCAATCACAGTGTAAAATTATTTTCTCACGATTACATTAAAAGAAAAAAAAAATTGCAATTTTAATAAAAAATAAATACATAAACGATTGCAGGCTCGTGTGTCTTTCAATTTTTTATGCCGCAATTTTTAAGCCGCATACTTTCTTAAAACCAATATTGCTTTGCGATAGCTTGCTGTTAATTGTTTATTTGAAAAATATGAAATATGACTTAATTGCCTTACCTTGGCTGCGTATTTGATGGCACCAGCGTACAAGATTGCCACATTGTCCACGGTTATGCCACGCTTAATGATTTGCTCGCAATGACGTTTCAATTGCTGCTCACAGTAGGAATCGGCCAGATCCAAAAGTCCTGCAGTAACATGCCAAATAAATAACAAAGTAAAGAATTATTTTTGAAAAATGCAAAAATGTAAATAGCATGTTAAAGAATTACAATTGCAAGTGTAGCGACTTAAGAAAATAAATAACTATAGCATGATAACGATGGTAAGAAAATAATAAACAAGAAAAGCCATTCATGATGAAATTAATACCAACAATTAGCATCTTGTCGAATCGTTGTGAATTAAGAAAATAAATAATGATAACGATGCAAAGAAAATAAATAAACAAGAAAAGTTTGTAGAAATTTTAACGAAAAATAAGCACGAAAATATAAATTTAAATTTTCTCGGGTTTTCGCTTAATTTTAAGTAATGTAAAGCCGAAAGTTCCAAGTTGGGTTCAAAAGACTGATGATGATTATTACATAAAATAACAAAACAAAAGGAAAATTAACAACTCACCTATGGCCTCGTTGGGCGAAAGTTGAATATCATCCGTGTACAGGAATTGTAAAAACGCCCTATACACGGAATAGCTGAACTGGTCAATCTCCACGACCCTGTTTTTAGGGGGAAGAAGACAAAAAATGTGAGTCATTCGATTGAGACACTGATAAAAATTTCAGAGAATACTGGTAAGTCTTACTCCTTCTTGTCTTCTTCCCAGTGGTCCTGGAACATCATTCGGAAATGTTCGCACCTGGAAAGAAAACTCAAAATTAATCTCAACTCGATATAATTATACTTCAACTTCAATTAAATATACTTCGTTCAAAAAGTTATGAGAAAAAGTTGTGAGGTGTTTGAGATTGAGATGTTTCTAATGAACATATATAAATTTAAACATTATTATTTTCGAAATAGTATCCTTGTGCAACAATACACTTCTTCCAGCGGTGGTATAATGACTGAAAATATTTTTAAAAGCCATTTCAAGTAACGTCCTGCAATTCCTGCTTTGAATTTTGCATAGAATCCTGTGCTAAGCGACGCTGCCCCTTAAATTTACTTTCACCTTTGCAAACAGATTAAAATGTCGCAAAGCCAAATCAATTGAGTATTTTGGGTGACGTAGTGACACAATGCCATTTTTTACGATGCTCCAGCACCCTCAATGATCAGTGAACAGGCACGACTGTAGTCGTGCAAGAGTTGAGAGTCTTGAAATTGGTCTCCGACAGATCTGGTTGTTTCTGTCGAATCGCCTCTCGGAGACGTGTAAAAATCAATTTGTATGGGTCTTTGCGACTTTTTTCTACTTTTATTTATTTTTTCACTTTTTGGAATGGAATCGTAGAAAAAAGTACTTTTCCAATCAGAGGAGGTTCATGACAAACATAATATCACAAAAAAATAATAATAATAAACACAATATCAATACGAACCCATAGTACAATAATATAGCAATATTGTTATAATATTACAATAGTGTTTAATATGGTTAAATTGTTATGTGTTAAAATCATTGCTTGATGTGCTCCTTACATCGTATTAATCAAAAATAAGTACAGGAGCATTCAATGATGAATGTCGATTTTTATATTTAAATATTCCAATATTAATACATTTATTTAAAAAGATACTGGGGAAATAATAACCTGATCTTCAAAAGAGCCTTGTGGACGTGAATATGTTTTCCCTCCACTAGAAACTTCATGTCGCTCGTCTCCTAATTTCGCGCCAGGAAAATGGATGAAAATGGAATGGAAAATTAATACGACAAAAAATTAGAAATTTAGGCTCAATTAAGCCAAAGGGATAACAGAACGAAAACAAAAATGGAGAGATACTCACGCTGTCATCAAAGGCCAGGCGAAGACTGTCCAAGACACTGGAATGAACGGCTACATCTGAAAGACCACCCAGATAAGATTGGTGGTTAGGATCTTCGAGATCAATTTAGGCGTGAGTGTAAGAGACAGGAGATGTTTTTCACCTAGCTGCATTGGTTTCCAGGTGAGACCGGGTGAGGCGAAACAGGCGAAGACGTCATGCACGGACTGGAAGGGAGTCTCGAAGGGTGAGGGCACGGCTTGGCCCCGACACTGACCCCACATGTACACTTTAGAAGTCTGGGTGAGGGCGGCGGACGTGTGGCAGAAGTGGGAGGCGGCGATCTCAACCACCCTGGTACCACACAAACAATTTTTTAATGACTTTTGCTCATTAAATTTCGTTGCCTAATAAAATTATAACTAATAAATAATTCATAAATTTATTAATCTTATGATTAATTCTACTTAACAAATGAAATTATTTTTACATATTTAAATTGATTTTATTTGAAAATGATTCGACACTAATAACAATTACAGAATGTATATTTTTTATAAACATGTAAATGAAATAACTTAAAATGTTAGATATTTTCAATGTATTTATAAAATGTGTTATTACTGATATTTAAATTTATTTAATTTTGGAAAATGATTTGATATATTAATGAACATTTAATAAATATTATAATTTTTAACAAACATGCAATAGGTATTAAAATGTGTTATTACTATCATAATTATGATATTTAAAAAAATGAATGATGCAGGGGGTATCGGAAAAACGGGTTTAGTGATGATTTAGGTGCTACGAGTGTGAGCTCTCTAACCTTCCTATTTCGACGGCCACCTTCTGAGGCGTGACCAAGTTCAGCTTGTTTCCGGTGCCCAGCTGTCCGTGTGAGTTGGCTCCCCACGCGTACAAGACACCCTCGTCCGACAAGGCCAGTGAGTGGGTACAACCGCAGACCACCTGTGACCATCACCATCATCAACAAACGGACAGATCATCAGGCAAGGCATTCACCAGACGATGAGGTCTATCACGACTGTTCAAATAGCAAATATGAAGCAGACCTGAACGATGACCACGTTGTTGAGATTGGTGACGCGACACGGATTACACTGGTTGGTATTGTTGCCTACTCCTAGTTGACCGTTGCCGTTGTGACCCCAACCATACACCTAGCAAACAGGGAAGGGGCGAAGGTAAACGAAGGTATCCTTGACCATAAGGATGAGAATACGGCAACATTTGGACAATGTGTGCAATTTATTTGAAAATTGAGTTCCTAAAAAAAAATTTCAAATAAATTGCACACTTTGTCCAAAAGTTGCCGTCAAGGATACCATCGTTTATTTTAGCATTTCTTTTTGGGATTTATTTCTTTGGTACAATTTAATAACTTTTTCTGGAGTGTCCCTCATAATCCCCTAATTGAAAAAGGAAAAAATCCCTTGGTGGTTAGTATTGTATTTATTTACCTCTCCGTTATCGAGTATGGTCAATGACGATGTTTGTCCGCAAACGACAGATATTGCGATCCGTCCGCCTACAATTAAATAAAATGTGTTCTCCTATTTTAGTCGGCACTATGTCATGTGAGTACCAATGAATCAGGTGATTGCATATATAACCTTTGATAATGTGAATTTTTTCCCTTGCACAAAAACGCAGGATAAATAAACACCAATATGAGGTGTTGTATTGGCGAATAGGTTAGCGTAATGGATGGCTATGTAGGTGATCGCGGGTTCAAACCCGGATAGGAACTTCTGGACCACCTTTCGGGCGAGACAAATTCGTAAGCGCGCTTTCCCGGGGGAATAGAAGTTAAGCCGTGGATGAGAGGATGACAGGATCCCTAGCTAGGTATCAAAACTGAGGCAAGGCAAAATTGTTAGGTCGCCCCTGAGGAGCTTTGAGAAGGAAAAACATTGGCACAAGTTCAAGAAAAAAACCGATAAACGATTTTTCAAAACAGTGTGAACGAATAAAAAAATACTGGCGGACGCCCTCGAATCAAATAGGAATCATATGTAATAAAACAGAGTTTCCGCCATTTTGTGTGCACAAAAATCCTGAATGCGCAGCTGCAACGCCTCTGTGACGCAAAGGCCACGCTGTGACGTTATGATAGCAGCAATATTCGAATTAAACCTGCGAAATTGCTGCCTGTCTTCAGTACTCCACTCAGAAAAATAAAAGCCACTCAGAACAAGAAAAAAAGCTTCACTGATCAAGCACGTCGACGAGATGATGGCATAACGCAATTTAATTAATAAAAAAATATGACAAACTCACCGATGCCAGAGGTGACCTTTCGTGGTATGGGCTGATTGGTGGTCGAGTTGCACCCAATCTGCCCGCAATTGTTCTGTCCCCAGGCGAAAACCTCTCCATCGGCCGTGAGGGCCAGGGAATGGTGGCTGCCGCAGGCCACCTCCACCACCCGCTTGTCGCTCAGACCACTGGAGATGAGAGACGGAACCAGGATGTTGTTGGTAGCCCCGTTGCCCAGTTGGCAGTTGCTGTTGTTGCCCCAGCTGTACAGCTCACCGCTTTCCGTGCACGCTAGCAGGTGGGGGCCGCAGCCGTAGGCGATACCTGAAATACGGGACAAAAGAAATTGCAACTTGAATTACAATTACAAAATAAATTGCAATATAATTTAAAATTCCAATTGCAAAATACATTACAATTAGTACTGGGGTCAAATCATCACTCAAATGACTACCGATAGTCAAAGTCGAAGATGTCCAATGAGGATTGAAAGCCTATTATTTATTTATTTTTTTGGTTTATTTCCAAGTTGCAATAAATATACAACGCTTTTTGGCCCCTAACCTCAACTCTAAGAGTTAATTAGCCAGGAGAAAAAAAAAATACAATCATAGAGAATGGATTTTTTTTACATCAACTTTCAAAATGCTACCAATTTTATCCTAACAAGGTTATTTTTTATTTTTTATTTGAAATTCGATTTTCTATAATAATTATTTTTCTTCCAGATAACTGTAGCGAATAACACTAAAGGGGATTCTGTATCCCTCGTATTGCTTAGGCAATTTGTGAGGGACAAACTTTCACCAGTATGGGGGTACTGTTAATAAACGAGAGCCTGCGTCGACAATCGAAACTCAGTTGCAATACCGACTGAACTAGACGGGTCGTACGTCGTATACTCTGCTCAACATAATATGTCACCAACAAAAAAAGCAACTGCTTCTTATTTCGTACCTTTGACGTTCTTGCCGCATAGGACTTCCACCTTCTTGGGCTCCAGCACCCCTCCGGTGGCGTCACCAATGCCCAGACAGCCGTTACAATTAGATCCGATGACGTAGACGTCGTCACCCTTGGTCACCATCAAGGCTTCACTGCCACAACTGCCGAACACGCAGGCCAACTTCAGGTTAATGACGAATTTGCTGTCCAGCAGACTAAAGATGGGCCATTTGGACACGTCCATCGCTGTCATCTGAAAAAACATTCACTCGAAATATTAATAAATACTTTATAAAAAATATTGTCTGGCTTCGGTAACTGCATAATATACTTTTTAATATTTTGTTTAACATTGAACGTTTATGATCTACTAATCTAAATCTGAATCTATGCACAATTTAAACCCCCAAACCGGAACCGCCGAACCGGAACGATTCATGAACGAGATAGCAGTTTAAATATGCAAAATGATAAATACCATTTGTTGGAATTTAACTATCCAACAAATGAAATTATCGCGTTTTCAAGTTCATATTTATCATTTTGCATATTCAAACTGCTATCTCGTTCATGAATCGTTCCGGTTCGGCGATTTAAATTATTTGCATCATTTTTTTTTCGTGCTCATAAACCTTAAATTATACTAAAGATGGACATTGAATTAAAGTAGAGATTAATATGTCTGTATCTGTATTGTTTACCAAACTGCCAAAATAAGGAAATTAACAGAAAGGGGGCGGATAAACGGTGCAATTATTTCCATGAGCAACGCCAAAGCGATGTTGTCACAGCATTTTTCTTTGCCCAAAATGTCAATCTGACAGGGTGTGGGGCATTCAGAGAACAACATGTTCATGTCAAAACCGCGATCGTAATATTAAGTATTACGACAGATAAGGGTCCTTGGCATGGGCTCAACTGTCATGGCAAACACAAAGGTACAGTGCCAACGATCTCAGGTAATTTCGGCATGAATACACATTTTCAAACAGAACCAGCTAATAACTGTTATCACAAGAACTCACTTGTCTTTAATTCCTGTTATTATTATCCCAGTTCAGTGGGAAAATACGACAGCAACTAGGAAAAATTAGTATAAACAAAACCGCATGTGGCTAGGACCCAAAGTTCAAAAATAAAATGTCCATTTCATCTAATTAGCGTCTATAGATTGAATTATATTCAACGATTCGTTATGAGGCACGCAAGAATGATTTCTAGAAGCTGCTGTGTTCTCTGAGCGTTGTGGGGGCAGCCATTTTCAAAGTACTTTATTGTTGTTCCTAAATGAACACCTATGAATAGTGCGCATGCCCTAAACGCGAGCGCGTTAAAGCATTTTGATTAGCGGTAACGGCAGCGCTTCGAAACCCAGCGGGGCACGCAGGTTAGTGCGCTGAGCACCAGCAAGGAGATAAGAGTTGTAAAATCATAGACTAAAGAATAATATTTTGGAAAGGATAATGAAATTTAATGAAAACAACGTTCCGTTCTGAGTAAACCAAATAACTGTAAGTGCTTATTTATTTCTTTCAAGATGTATACACACTCTCACAAGAAATCTAGTAGCTCAGACAGCGTCCAGGTTTCCTCGCCTATCCTATTTTAATTATTTGTAGTCTACACATTCTAGTTTCTATGGGACACGGGCGTGGAATGTCACCACTTCCGGTGACGTCAGATCAGGCCAGCAGCTGCCATCCGGTATTCCGGCGTCCGCCCATCCCAAATTTGTTCGAAACATTTTTCTAATTTTTCGTTCCCCAACTGAACCTAAATTAAAAATGGATGTTATAAAGAAGTTTTACGCCTACTGGATGCTGCAGTTCGAGCTCCTGACGGCCACTTACATGCTGGAACCCTGGGAGAAACGACTCTTCAGTATCCTTTCCGTACAGTGTGAGTGTGAAGTTGTATTGGGACCCTAAGGAGGGGGGGGGGGTCTT
>JAUJYS010004066.1:0-12361 GCA_033995665.1 Melogona broelemanni | reverse complement strand
ACGATAGTCTACATTTTCACACCCTTCCAAATACCCCCCACCACCTCGCCCAGGCGGAGCCGGGCATTTTTACTAGTATTCTCTAAAACACAAAACATTCATCTCATTATTTATTTTTTAGATATTCTCTAATTGCATAGTAAATTCAACAAAAAAAAATATAATTCAAAAAAGATATCTATTATTTTTTTAAATAAGAGTTTAAATTTCGTCTTGGCGCACTGTCCCAGACTACAATTCCCCATTCACTCTTCACTGTTTCTCTTCTGCCAAAGTCGCATTGGCAGTAACGGTCAATCAGATCTGACATTTGAATTAGTCGCGCAGGTATTTCAACGTGTAACCTCCAACGAGATGAGAAGTGTAGGCGAAACATCGTGCAACCGACCATTATATAGACAAGAACAATTCCATCATTAAGAGGGAAGACAGGCGGGCAATAAATGCAGACCTTAGGAAAGATGGCGGATGCTCATAAAAATTGAGAAAGAAAGTCTGAATGAAACCAGTCGGGTCACACGCACACAGGTCATAATTTATATCTGGTGACCCGTTTGACACCTGTCTTTGGGGGCTAATAGGGAGGGCATTGGGTCGAAGATTTGTTTAGCCTAATTATATCTAGGCGAAATTAAATAATTGGTATGGGACGGCATGTTAGTAATCGAAATATTCAATTTGTTGACTAGGAATCGATTGCCATCCGAAAGCGGCGATTTCCGGATCCGATTTTTGCGGCCGTCCAGTCCAGTCGGTAATGCTTCCGACTGCAGGGCGGACGGTCCCAGGTTCGATTCCCGGCAGATTCTCTCGTTTATTCGACAACTCGCAGTACTGGTGTCGCCCCTGAGCTTCCATTAGGGAGTCCTGAGCTTAGGGGTAGATCCTGCAGCCTGGCTATACCAGCTGCCGTCCCCTATCCCTTCCCTGCTTCTCACATATCTCCATAGATACACGAGGGTGCAGTAATCCTGTAGTGATTAGCACTACGGTGATTTAAAAATAATAAAATAAAAATTAAAAAAAATAGTAATAACCTAACTAAATTGTAAAAATGGTAATTTCCTGCCAAATTTTAAAATTTGGCGGGTGTCCCGCTCCGTTCCGGGGTCCGTTCCGGTTCCGTCCTTGGCTGTTCATTTGAGTATACCCTTAAGGAGCTGCTTGTGGGTACAAATTGTAATTTTTATTGCAAAAAGGCAATTCAATCATTCAAACATATTGCAGTATTAGTCAAATATTTTTTTCTAAACGCAACTGAAGTGCTTGGCTGAACGTTAGTTCAACGTTTCAAAATGAACGGGTCACTCTCGGGTCCGAAAGTCCTGATACGTTGCTTTATTTCGAAATGTTTGGCATCTTCGTGTTGATAGGTGTTAACAGGTATTTGGGATTTTTTATGTTGGCTTATTGTGTCGTTTTTCGACGAACCGGCCAATAAAATGTGTAACCCAGAAATCTTTACAAATGAAAGGAACTCACGGCCCCCGGTCAGCTCGAGGCACTCGTCAGGGGTTTCTTTTTTTTTTCTTCTTATATTTCATTCTTATTTATCTCCCACGATTCCATTCTTGATTAGGCAAATGAAGACCTTAATCTCGACACCGAATTTCGTCAGACATTTTTTTTTGTTTGTCGTCGTACTTTCCTCGATGCACAATTCACCTGTGTCTTGCTTTTACTACATCTCTGACTGTGCACCACCAAGCGATGTACTATTCAGCAGACTAAATCTGATTGTTTATGTTTCATTCTTCGGATTAATATTGGAAGTTGCAATTGTGAAGTGGGTTCGAATCGCGGTGCGGTTTCTAATTTTTCAAACACAAGTTATCGAACTCAGTGGTGCATTGATTTTAAAAGTGTCGTGATAGTTTTCCTCCTACGATCGGTTAAAATACTGTTCACTATGTTGTTGGTCACTTGGATATTGAGTTTGGCTGCAATTGTCCTGTTGTGCGATGCTCGAAGGAAGGTAGGAATTTAAATGAAGGATTTGAATCAAAGAAAAGGAAGGAAGGTATTATTAATTCTATTATTCTACAAATATTATTTTTATTTTGGCTTATCTAATCTAACATTATAAAATTAACATTCTAAAATTCTAAAAATAAAATCCTAACATTCTAAAATTATATTTATTATAAAAAATAGTAATACATAAATTAATAATAGTAATAAATATATATGAACAACATTTTAAAGATACCGTTACTGTCTGGTTAAAGTAACCCAGATATTGCGTTGTCATTGTGTTAGGTATGTTGCTTTAAAAGGTTGAACTATGAAAGCAACTGGACGTTTGATAAACTTATTATTGCAGTATTTTAAGTAATTGTATCTCGATAATTATTCAAATGTGCTGCTGAATCGAGAATTTTGGGTTAAGGTTTTGGAAATATGTTTGTTACACTGATTATAATATTCAATTAATGTATTTCAACTGCAGGAAAAAATCAACGAATATTATATAGGTATGCTTTATATGTTGGTACAATGCTCATATTGATGATCATTGTGTAACAGTCATTTATTGATAGTGGACGTCTTGCGGGGAAAGTTTTTATTTGTCTGTAATTTGTGTGTTGTATGTAATGCCAGCAAATAATAATTTAAATTTATTGTAATACAGGCTTTTTTGTATTTTTTAATTGTACAAATATGTGTTGATATTTCTCGATTGTTAAGGGACATGCCTCAAATCGTTTATTCCTTTCTAAATTAATAGGTACCTAATGGAAATAAATGTTATTGAATAGTAAAATTAAAATTTAATCGGTTTGGCTTGTTTCTATATTACAGGCATTCACAGTATCGGTGTCACTTCTGAGTGAGGCCCCATCCACGCCGTCCTCTTCGCACCGGAAACCAGCCATCAAGACCGGCCGCATCTCTCTGACTGATGATGATAAGACGACCGAAGCCAACATCGTCCCCACCCCCACCCTGGTCCGTGCCTCCAACGACTTCCAGCCGCAGCCTGGTGGTCTTCCAGGACGCCGTGGATCCGGTTCCCAATCTTCCCTGGCCGAAAAACGACGCCGCTTCCTGGCCCACTCCCGTCGCAACCGACCCACCGTCCCCCCACCTTCATCCTCCACCGACTTCCCTGCTGACTCCTCACCGTCCAATCCCTTCTTCCGCAGCGGCAACCGACCCGGCCAATCTTCAGCCGATGACCTATCGGGCCTCCGCGATGACCAGAGCAGTGACCAGGAGATGGCGGAGACCATTGAGGTCACACCCAGTAAGGTCAAGCGTTTCCAGGACCTGGCCAACCTGAGCACCTTCTTTGCTCTTCCGGCTTCTGAGGGTGGTGATCGTAAGGAACGGGGTGGTCGCATCCTGGTTCGCAAGCTCTATCGTCGTCCCGGAAGCAATCGTGGCTCTTCGGAGAATACCAGCGCCAAGAACAGGTTGATGACCCTGAGACGACCAAATTCTAAGAGCCGACCCACCTTTGCCGGTGCACGTGCTGTTGCGGCAGATGAGGAACAGCAGAAGAAGGAGCAACAGCACCAGCAGAGGCTTAAGGAGGTGCTCATGGCGGCTGCTGCAGCAAACCAAGGTGTGACATCATCACAGGTCAACAATGAGATCATCCCCACTGCCGCGACGTCCAATAAGGCTGATCCTACATCTGCAACCATTGCTGAGTACCTTCATGATAACGATGCCTCTGACTTTGGTGCAGATTCCATCAACGACCCGCATCTTCGCTCCTCCATTCTGTCCTCTTTCTCTTCAACTTCACCTGGTGAAAATGAGGCCGACCTGCCACCCCCTGTTTCAGAGTTCCCCGAATTGCAGGGCTCACAGTTAGAATTGGACAATGGTCATCCAACATCGCCAGTACCACTTGATGAGAATGTCTCTGACGCTGACCATCCAACTGCACCATTGCCTGTTGCCAAGACCTCCAGGCGTGTGATTGGAGGTGGAGGCCATGGTGATCCTGGACTCACTGTTCCGCTCCAATTGTCCATCGTGACCAGCACCTTCTCGCTGACTGAGACCAAGCTGCAAACGTCTCTGCTGCCTGTCTATGATGGCACTTCCACCACCTACTATACACTGACCCAGTCATTCCTGGTAACCAAGACTGTCACCACCTTCCAGACAGTTCCACCTAAGGAATTCATGCCCTACTTGATCCCAGGCAACGAATCATACGATGCTCTAAATGATGTCCTGCCTGAATTCACCGACCATAACAACCAGCCGGATGTCCTGCAGCGGAAATCAGACATGAACACAGACACGGAGAACCCATTGGGCAATGATCCCGAACAACTTTCTGATGAGTTATTGGAAAAGAGTGGATCTGAGCACTTACCCGTGGATGCCAATGGTACACCGAAGGTGGACCCAGCTGCCAACCAACTCAACCCAATTAACAACCCTGGAGGTTTTGCAGGCCTCAATCAACAACAACAGCAGATGAATCCACTTCTGGGAAACCTGCCTTTCCTCAACCTGCTGGGTCCGGCAGCATTGGGACTGAATCCTTACTTCCCATATGGTCTGGGACTGCCTCAGGTTGTGACTACATCCAGGCCTATCTATGCCACTGACGTCATTTTCACTTCCAAGCTATTGCCTATCATTGATGGCCTTACCACATCCTACCACACCGTTAAAGCGGCTGCTTCGACCGTCACTCGCACCACCTTTGAGACCTTCACCACACAACTGGCAGGTGCTGGTAACCCAATGCAACATCCAGGTCTTAACCACCTGCAGGGTGGGCCTCAACAACAGCAGCAGCAAGTGCAGGGTGGTGTGTCCACTGTGACGAGTCCACACACGTTTGTGACGACTGAGACCCAGACGGCCACCCAGGTGTTCAAGCTAATCAGGGATGGCTACAAGACGTCATTCCGCACAGTCACCAGCCAGACAGAGGTGACGCGCACCGTGACCACATTCAGCACGTCCACGGTACCGCTCTACAACACGCAGAATCTGCTGCCCTTCTTCGGATGAGTCTGTCTACATCGCAGCAATAATCCTTGCCAAATTTGGTTTTATGGTTAGTGCATATCTTGCCATCTTGCTTGCTTAAATTCAGTAGTACGTTTAAAGGAAATTCAAAAAAATTTTAAGTTGTGCCACTTAAAAATCATTAACGATGGTTGTGTATAAAATACACGCAGAGACAGATGTAGAATTAATTAAGAAAAACTGATTAACCAAAAATAAAATCAAGATAAAATCAAGTAGAATTATTTTTTAATAAATATGTTAAATCACTGATTTTATTTCTGTTAAATCAGTTTTTCTCAATTAAAAATTAAAAATGACTTCCTTATTATCTATATATATATTTTTTTTAATCTGATATTCTGTTTACTTTTTTTTCACGACTTGCATGTTAGTAATTTAAAAAATACTCTTAATGCTGGTATAAAGATTGCGGCAAAATCTGCTAATAATGTTTTTTTTCTTTTTCTTTGTCATTTCAGAAAATCTACAGGTGGGCTTCAAGTTCATCAAAGATGTTCTAATTAAAGGAGATAACAAGTAAAAAAATCGTGATATTTTCAAGGAAAATTTTGTTTTTGGTACACAAAGTAACGGAATGACATACTCGACACGGTCTAGCCAATAGACCACCTATACTTGGACGAACTTTTAACGAAAGCCGACCAATCACATTCCGTGACGTCACCAGCATTGTCTGGGCCAATCGGAACCAGCACATCTGTTCGAGCCGACATCGTATTAGTGTATTTTTTATTACATGATTTTAAAACCTACTAGTGTTGCACTGGTTGTATATGCAAGAAGGTGACTTTTTCTCAGATTAGACAATTATCTCAACAACAGTTGTTTACATGTATCGTTTTAATTCAAACAGATCTTTTTTTTAAAGTGCACTGGACAACATAACCGAAATTAATTATGTTCAGTTCTACAACTAAATAACACTTTGAAAACCAATGTTTCTAAATGGTTTTTTTTTACATATCTGATATATGAGATATTATTTTATGGAATCAACCTAAAAAATTTAAGTAAAACAAAATGGCACTACTTCTGCACCAGACTGAACAATTTCATTCTAATTCAAATTATTAAAAATCAATTGTTTGGTGCTTAATCTAATTTGTGGCGATATACAATTTCTGTTTTGACAGATGGCGACGGTATTACCGATATACAAAACTTGTACTTGAAGTAGGTACAAAAATGTACTTGATATTAACATTACTTTTAGCACTTGTACCAAAAGGTATCGAATTTTAATCTGGACCATTGCCAAGTGAAAACTCGTTCATTTAAAGGTTTGTTATTTTAGAACTTTTAAATCGGTGTTTGTAAGTCATGATAGTTTTTGCGTGACAAGAAATCTGGGAATATTATTTTTCTAGAAGTAGAAGCTGCGCAATGGTCTTCAGATTTTAAAGTTTTTATAACTAATTCGTGCTTTATATTGTCGATATGAATAATGACGAAATGAAAAATACTATCTTTTATTTCAAAAGATATTTTTATAATATATATTTGCAAATTTTTAGGTGAATTTCTTACGAAAATGTGGACTTTCCCAAATGTAAATTTATATTTCTATTTTTGAGAAAAAATTAGAGAACGGAATTCTGGTTCTACAATTGCCTTTGATAATGAATTATGATATTAAAAAAGGTAAGAGGATATAGCAACGTGCAAAAATGGATGGTGATTTAAAAAATATCGAAATTCTAAAGTTGTCAATTGAAAAATTGACTTTGATTATTTCGTTTTCAGTTGTGTAGATATGCTATATATGCCATCGCTATTCTGTAAATATTGGTAAATTGTATTACATGTATACAGAAACGAGTGACACTGGAAGCAATCGATACCATCGATATATTTTGTATCGATTTATTATAGATTGTCATTTTTCCGAGCGCCAAAATAAATGAATGGAAAATGAATTGATGGACTGGTTGTGCTTTCACAACAATCCCCCCGGTATGTTACTCTTTTGGGGGTGTGTATTCTGGACTTTAGAAATTTTAATTCGAATCTCCGTCGCCTCCCATCGGGTTTGAATTCAGTATTAACGCAGTATTTTGGATCCGTTGAATAAGTTCAATGATGGAGATAAAGTCGACAATGGACACCCTCGAGCGTGACGTCAGAATCAATATTTTATGATGTATTTCATTGCGAATATTTGACAAAGGAAAAGACATAAATATATATAAAATTCGAAAACAATTAAGATCAACATCTTAATTAAAATTACATTATCAATTTATGCGTTCTTTGAAATGGTAATTTATATTTCTTTTAAATATTTAAATTTAATTTGGACTAATTGAATATCTTTTCGATATTTTACTTTTGTATACAATGAGTGCTCAATACTTGAGCAATATTGATTGCACAGAACATTGTTTCAAATGAGTCAGCATCGCTGGCAAACAATTTGGGTAACGGTTTATGTCAATTTTGCTGACCAATATTCAAATTAACCCGATGAAAAGTATTTTTGATGTAGGTTGATTGTTTATCTATCTCATATCAATTTTAAATTTAAAATAGATGACGCGCTCATTTGTACAAAAATATTAATAATCATATGAAAAAAGAAATTAAAATTGAATTCCGATTGAAGTTAAAAGATATAGTAATATGGTATCAGATTTTTAAATAATGAAAACAATTTTTTTTTACTCATGAACCATGCCACAACGAGATATGAAATTACAGTATATTAATCGAACTTTATACAATCAATTGTGGTGAAGTTTCGTTCTCTGCCTTCCTGTTGTATATAGTTTTATGACTTTCCGTTTCCATGTGACACACTCATAGATTTAGGTTTAAACAACTAGGAAACCCTGCTTCCTGCTTTTTTCTTTCTTTTTCACACGAGGAAAAGGTTTGTGGTTCAAACGGATAAATCTTGCCCGTATTACTTTTAAATGGAATGGTTTTTATTCGAGAATTTACCATGTTTGAAATAAGGTGTTGTCAATTAAGATATTGGTAAAACTGTGGATTATGTATTAAATAATGTGCTCGAAACGCAAAATTTAAATTTTTTGCAATCCCAATTGCGAAAGCAGGTTATCTCTCTTGTGTTTGGTTTTTTATCAGGTTTGAAACACACGTAATCCAAGTACAAAATTCGCCAATTGTTTTTGATTTCCAAAGCTAGTTTTAATTATTCGATGAATTAATTTAAAGTTGTAGATTTTAAGGAGTTTAACTTAATGTTTTTTTTTATTATTTGCAGCGGATTTTATTTTTATTTCCCAGTTCTGAATTCAAAGCGTATATTAAGATTGGGTTACCGACGCATTAGTGATTAATTTACTTATCTTACTTACTTAGGTATATTTAAAATGAAAAAAATTATTTTGGCTGATGTATACATTTTTTTGGCAATTTTTTTTTCAATCAGCGCTTGCATTTTCATTCAATCGATTTATATTCGATTATCGATTAAGTTTCATGGAATCGAAAAATTGTTTGAATCGCATAGCGATAATTGAAAAAATTACTCAATGAAAGATGTATAAATTACAAATTTTTGAGCAATTGATAACTTTATATAATACAGAGTCTGTAGCCTATTTCATTAATTAAACAACTGTATGGAACAATAAATTTTTCTTGGTTCCTAGTATAGGTATTTTCCAGTGAATTACCAATCAGTTTCACTTAGTCGCACAAATCTTTAAACATCGAAAGGCAATGAGAAATTTATTTGTTGATTTTTTAAATTTATATACACAAAGGCGGATCGACTTATTTTTTTAGTCGATCAAAATTTCACAACTTCATCAGACTGCAAACGGTGGCGGGTCATACATACATTTTGGGTTTATGTGGAAAATACATATTTTGGCGAAAGATTGGTCCCTATACATGTGTATTATTATCACAAGATTTTAACCTTTTCTTCTAAATTCATGTCTTTCCGTTTTACCAACCTTTGCTGTGTGTAAATGTTTTTATATCATACTTCCGTCTTCTTTGTACAAATGTGAAAACTGAATGAATGCTGGTTGTAATACGTCACCGATAAAAAATACATGAGAAGTAAATCTTTTTGGTTATAGTTCGTTCCGGTTCAACAAAGGAAATCGGACGAGAAAATTGTTTTCGAAAAATGTATTTTTTTCGCGAGTTTATTTGTAATAAAAGTGTTTTTTTGTTAAATAGTTTATTTCTTAACTGTTTCTACCATCAACCAACGAACTGAAACTACTCAATTATACGTAAGATATGAACTCAGCATGCCGCGGAAAAATTAAAGCTTAGGTATGCTATCGTACATGCCACTAGTCAACGTCGACGCTTCGCCATCCCCCCCTCTCCCACCACGGTGGCAATAGTTAAATTTATTTGTTTTATAAGGATGGTTCATACCATTTATATGGACTAATCACTTATACTACTAATTACATTTACACTCAACTCATGTGGTTTGAAAGGCCACTGAGTGTAAAGAATTAGACACTAATTACTGAAACAATTTTACTAGACTGATTCTATTTGAAAGGTTCTGGTAGGACTTTATCCTAGCAAACAAAAGTGAATTGAGCTCTCAATTTACATCATACAACCCCCCTTCTACTTAACCCCTAAAGCTAAACAGAGAAGAGAAATAATAATGCAAATTGTTTACTTTTCCATGATTTATTTAAAGGCTAATTATTTTGACAAACAATTTGATGGTGATTGAGTTTTTTTAGCAAAACACTGGCTGTGCACAGCTAAACCCCAAAACACAATACAGAAACTATATTACCTGACACAACTATTGCTAGGAAACAATAGTGCACAGTTTGTTATTGTTAATTCTCTGATTTCTGGTCAGATTTTCTCTCTGATTTAAAGTGCCACTTGGGACACTGCTTTTAAGCAATTTTCAAGTGAACAACAAACAATGGCTTGAGCGCCCCAGATAATCGAACAATCTTACTTTAAAGCAGACCGGGTTACTCTCTTGCAGGATCAAGGTCTGATTACAACTGCAGTTGTATAGATGCTGGAAGCTCTAGGAAAAAGAGTGCTCTGGTAACTCTGATGACATTGTTGTTGCATTTCACTGTCTTATGGGCATCCCTTTAGACAAGACAGAGTTCACTTGTGGTTGGAGAAAATGTCAGATCACTTCTCACGCAATTTTGATTGGGTGAGGAAAAACTTGCAAAGCAAGGACGAAAATATTGCTGAATGTTCTTATCTGCTTCTTGGCAAAATAAGGTACACACGCGGTCACTCACACGGCACACACTATGCAGAAGAATGTTCGTAATCCAAAGGCAATGGTTGAATGCGCGTGTTGAGAGCCAGTGCACGAACAATTTAAACTTTGTTTTATTCCATTGTAGCGTGGAACACTTTCCGTACGCGGACACTGAGAATTTGGACCCGACGGAGACAATCGACTATTTACATGATAATTAACTTGTAGTCGGAGAGACTCTCCAGAGGAGAGCTGAGAGAGAACTAATTTGCATTTCTATTTTCTTACCTGCGCCAGCTGTTAACTCCCCCCAATCCCGATAGTTCACGGTGCCACTGCTAGCCCACCATCGCCACCCATTGGCCCTGGGGATCACGCCACGATCCCCAGTGCCACCGGGTGGCAACAGCGAGAAGCGGCGCCACAACCAGCGGGTTGACGGGCCCAGGAACAAGGTAGGCGTGGTTTGCCGACCTGGCACAAACCACACCTAACAGTTTTATATATTATATTATATATTTTTATTTATTATATTTATTCGTTCATTTTGTCAAATACTAATCCAATTTTCTTTCTTGTGGGCGCGGAAAAGGTGGTGGGAGAGGGGGGATGGCAGAGCGTCGTCGTTGACCAGTGGCATTTTTTTTTTAAATTCCATGTTGAAGCATGTGACGGCAGTCCGACCAAGAGTCTCTCAATAGCAGTCTACCATCTACAGGGTGGGCAAAAAAATAGGCACCCAAAATTCATCTTAACATATGTTCGTGAAAAATTAACCGATTTTCTTAAAGTTTGGCATGGGTGTTGATCAACTCCTTATTTTCAAATTTTCGCGCAAAAATGCCATTTAAAAAATTTCTCTTCATAGGGGGCGCTGCATTACGCCGTCAACATTGACAGCTCGTGCCATTGCCAACTTGATCCAAACTAGCGTTCAGTCAGGTGACCGAACTTGAAAATTATTGTGCTAGGCGATGCTTATAAAACTTTATAGAGAAATAATAACCGTGAATTGATTCATTCCAGTGTTGGGTCCGTTTCTTTTGAAAAGGAACCAGTTCCCGTTCCCGTTCCTCCGATCAAAAAAGGAACCAATTCCCGTTCCCGTTCCTCAAAAATAAAAAGGAACCTAGGCATTCCTCCATCCTCAAGAAAAGGAACCAGTTCCTCTTCCGTTCCTTTTCCGTTATTTCAATATTTGAACAATTTGAATGATGACGTCACAGAGTTGCACGTTCGCGGTGCTAATTTATTAAAAAAAAGAAAGTGTGCTAAACTTCATTTGAATGACTCAAAGATTTGCAACTTTTTGGATCAATTTTCTATGAAAACATTTTATTTTAGGCCACCCTGTATATTTTTTTAATTATGCATTTGCATGCCCGCTTCATTTTTTAAATATTGAAAAATAATAAATATAATTTACCTTCAAATGCTCCCTCAAATTTAAATAGGACGTCTTCGATGCGCAAATATGATTTGTTACCGGCGAACACAAAACACATTTCGCAGTAAAATTTTCTCTTTGGAAGTCATTTTTCTTCCAAAAAGTAAAATTTTCGTAGGATTTTGAACGACAAAATTTTGAACGGCACAGTGTACCGCATGGGAGATGAATACCAGTGATCTGTGTGCTGGTCATGTTGGGGGAAAGGGGCTCTTCTATGTTAGACAAAAAAGAAATGAGGGTATTCGCTGAAGTGAGAGGTAAACCCTGCAACCCTAAGTAACTGATTAGCGAGGCTGTGTACAATTGAGATAATATGGGCCTTTTTTGTCTCAAAACTTCCCTAATGGGACAAAATGAAGACTTTATATTGCGTTGCAGGAGGGTCACATCTTGTCTTCCATCCCTCTTTCTTAAACAATCCCGACAAACCACTGATAACCTTCACTGTTGACCTTCATAGATAGTCGGTGCCCAAGGATAGTAAGTAGATCTAGTAGGTTAGCTATTCAGAGGGAAATGATGCCCATTGACTGACGCGTTTTGACGTCACTGGCGACCTCCAGAGGCAGTATATTTGAAAATGCTAGCGTGATGCCTGCCTGCATCCTGCAAATTGCTGGAAACTAATGAATCACAGTAGGCTTCACCTAACGCCTTATTATAACATAGTGGCTTGTGGTAATTATTTTGCAACATCCTATGAATGTATGGCAAGA
>JAUJYS010004065.1:0-12362 GCA_033995665.1 Melogona broelemanni | reverse complement strand
TTTTTTTTTTTTTTTTCTCATTTAAACTGAAGAGATGAACTGGTCGATTTGTGAGGAAAATATATATTAGTCCTGAGCTCTCTCACGAGTCTCGTTACATAATTTGGCACTGTGCGCTTCGATGGTGATTTGGAGTCGTGTTTAATTTTTCGTGAACGCAGCAAAAGCGATGAACGAATTGGGGAACCTGGCCCGGGACATCATCGAAAACCTAATGACACAACGACACAAGGAGTATAGAAATTCCACGATCGAGTGACATTGACAACCGTGACCAGTGTATAAAATAAGTAAAAACAAATAAGAATAGCTAGTCTGGCAATCTCTCTCCTATAAATAATATTGCTATTATACAATATACACCATATTATACAATAATATTGCTATTATACAATATAAAACATATTATACAATAATATTGCTACAAATATCTTATACAAATTTTTAAATATTTAAATTAGAAATAGACCCTATATCGTCGACGTCCAAGACGTCGTATTTTATAAAGTGACGTCAACAACGTCCACCTTAACCAGGAATAATTTAACTTTAAATAATTTAAATTTGTAGCTAATTTAACTAATAATAATTTAACTTAAAATAAATTAAATTTATAACTTATATTTATTTATTTCTGCTCAAAATAATATAAATCAAAATAATTGAAATACATGTACTTTAAATTTTACGATTTAAAAAAAAAAAAAGAAGTGATAATTAGGTTTTGAAAAAAAATGTGGCAAAGGCCGGCCTACCCAGCCTCTAAGGACGGGCCGCCACTTGGACGCCACCGTCGAAAGTGTGACGGAGGCGGGTGGTGTGGGCCGGGAGATGATCGCCCGACAGGCGGCGCTGGTGACGAGCGAGTACGGGCGTAACCAAACAACACGCCAAGCCTAATTTGCACGCTCGCCAAACCGCCACCACACCAGCTCCCCCGTCGCACGTTAAACCGTCCCACCCCCGCTGCATTACAACCTCAACTCTGCCCTTCCACAACAAAAATGGTGGTTTACACGAGACAGAGTCAGCGGTGAGAGTGCCCCGGTCGTCGTTGTCGAACGGCCAGCGCCGGGACGAAGCCGCCCGCCTGTTGTTGTTCCAATGCGCGCGCGCGTCGATTACCGGTCTGAGTAGGTGTTGCGACTGCACCCCAAAAGACTGAGTACGTGCTGCTGGCGCGCTCTCCGAACACGCTGCTCGTACATGGGGGATTACGTGTGGTCCCCACTGAGCACACAGGAAATGAAAAACATTGGTGGTTCCTTATCCTTGTCGGCGGCGTCTAGTGTCGACTCACCTGCGAAGGGTGATTAAGTGGCACGAGGGAACACCAACGCACCGGGGAATTCCGGATCTGCGGATTTGTTGCTCGTTATACTAGTCACTAGATGTCGCTGGAATCAACAGCCATTTCACGAGTTAAATATTTTTGTTTTGCATTATTTATTTTAATTTTTGTTTGTCATTGTGTTCTTTTTCCTCTTTATGAGTTTCGGCCAATGCCTAATGGGGACACACACCACCATTGGTATAATGACTGTGAAATGGCTGTTAAGTTGTCACTGCATGTCCTTCATGTACCGCATTGAGAACTGTCACCAAACAAGTGCAACAACAATGCCAATCATTGTTAAATAATTTTTCTAACGGTCGTTACCAGGAGGCATCTTAGATCACTAATATCAATCATCATAGAAAGCAAAAAAGAAGAAAAAGAAAAAATATATATATATACGAGTAATGCTTGTAATATAAGCAATCTCAGTGGTATAGTAATACAGAATATTGTAGTAACTTCCTATGACTTTTGTAGTATACCTTGCGTGAGAGGAGTATTAGATTCCAAGGTGCTTCAACTGTCTTAAAAACCAATACTAGTCTCTTAAAAATTGCATTGCCGGAAACCATCGAATAATTTATTATCTAGAGACGACACTATTGGCCAGCGACATGACGCACCTGGCATACACAATTTAAAAAACGCAATATATCGTTGAAATCTCCCTCTAGGAAAAACATTTTTGTTTACTCCCTTTGGACGCAGACAGGCTGCAGTGCTGGTGATAGGTTAAAAGTTGGTCAGGTGAATGCCAGACATCACCCAACACCCATAATTCGCAATATTATTAATGCAAGTCCCACGCACATTGACGTTGGAAAACGCGCAGATGCCCTCCGTACTCGGACTCTGAAAATGTCGGATATTTATCGCTGTCAAGCCCGCCGCAACCCGAACAACACAAGTTAGGATAAACGGTCGCAGCTTGACAAGAAATATGGGCACGCCTCGATCAATAACAGGTGCAAAACAAGCAGTCAACACCCGGCAAAGATGCATAAAGCATAAACTACATTATGAAAAATTATTTTCATGTTTCGTTGCGTGTTAATGTTATTTTGTTTGGGCCTGACGAGCACCCGTACGAGCACCTGTACGTACCGATGACTCAGTGTGTATGGCGACATCCTACGAAGCCGACGGTCCCGGGTTCGATTCCCGGCGCGCAGGCTTTCGTTTATTCGTTAGCCTGGGGTACTGGCGTCACCCCTGACCTTCCATTAGGGAGTCCAGAGCTTAGCGGTGGATCCTGCAGTCTGGCTATTCCAGCTGCCGTCCCTCTTCCCTTCCCTCGCCTGCCCCTTACATATATATCTCCACAGAGACACGAGGGTGCAGTAATCCTGTAGTGCACTATGCGCTACGGTGATTTAAAAAAAAAAAAAAAAACCGCGAGGAAAGATGACCGCGCTGGAGATTTTGAACTCAACCGCCTGCTTGATAAAAAAAATGAAACAAAACATGAGATGATTCATAAGTTTAGACTTTCATGTTTGGACTTCAGCTCATAACATGGCATGCTTCGTTCCAATCCATTTTGGCTCACACAACACTCATAGTCTCATACATTATATATTTTTTAAAGATGTACGAGTTCATATACAGGTAATTACATATTTTTGTACTTAAAAATACTGCATATTTGTCAATATGTATCCAAAGCAATTCAATGAAAAAACATTTCATCATATAAATTTAAATTGTTAATTTTAATTTATAACATAAGAGATGAAGAGTCCGTGACCAAGGATAAAAACGGCAACAATTGTAAACGATCTCCCGACCCTGGTTTCAAATTGTAAATTCAAATTGTAAAAATCTTAATATTTTTAATATGTGAACATTAGAAAAATAATAAGGTTGAACAAAGCTAGTTGTAAAGTGCTTAAAAACGTAGACTGAATTTAAGTGAACAATACGGGGGTACGTAGCTACCACGTGTGGGAGATGACATAGGTTGAAGTTGCAGCAAAGATGGAAAATCGTTGCTGCATCTTCAACCTATGCATCTTTAACCTATCCTGCCAAAGTCGGTATTGCAACCAACTGCAGTGCGGGCGGTCCAGGGTTCGATTACCGGCGCAGGCTCTTGTTTATTTGATCCTGGGGTACTGGTGAACATGGGTCCCTCACATATTGCCATAGAAAATCAGTTATCAGGAAAAATAATTAAAAAAACACTTAATTTTGAGAAGTTCTGCTCCATTAAATCGGGCACAACTTTTCGATCTTTTCAATCCTATTTACGAGTATATCTTAATATTTAACTTTTCAAGGATAAACAAGGAATTCAAAAAGAGACAACAAAAACAGACACTCCATCAAGGACCACAGCACCACGCTTTCGCCCCACCTCACCTCCTTGCCCTGCATGCTCGCGATTCATAACAACACGTGTGGACAACGATCCTCGATCCGAACACGAACAACGAGCACGCAATCAATCAATCGCATTCGCATTACGCGTTATTCCATCCTCCACCCTCCCTCCCTCCGCTCCACCAACACGCGATTGCATGTATGCAGTATGTCAAGATGGGGCGGGGGTGGCAAAAAAAAAAAAAAAAAACCCGGAAAAAGTCGTCCGCGGCAGAACAACGCGCGTAGGGGGCGATATTGTGTACCGAACGCGACCTCAGCGTGCGATACAAATGAAATCCGATCCCTCCCCCCCCCCCGCACGTTGTTGTTGGGATTCGTTGGAACCGCGAGATCGATTGATCGATCGTCCCTACTACACACATCAACAAGTATTATTTCTTTACGTATTGTGCGCGTTGTAGACGGCGAGACTCACGTATTGTGCGTCGCTTCACGTGCAATTCGACGAACATTCGATAAATTACGATACCAAGAAAAAGAGCAGTGTTTCCGCGTTATCGAATGTCTTCTGATTACGCGTAAAAGCAAACTTTATACGTGGGCAAACTGTTGCGTGGGCCTTCTCCAATATGATCGCTGATGCGCTGTAGGCAGCTCTTTAATAATGTTATGCCGTCGAGGTGCGATTCACACAATTCACATTTCTTTTCTTCTCGGAAGTCTTTGTTGGCCAGTGAAAAAAGTGACAAGAGATCGACCGACCCGACAACCGATCTGAATCGATGCAGGTGCATATGATTCGACACCATATTCGACATTTGCGAAGCTCAATAAAAAAATTATATGAGCGTCATTTTTTTTGACAATCAACGATTGCCAATGACTGTATTGAATAAGAACTGCGAGAGATTATGCGCCCCTCCTAAACACTTTAGCAATAAACGGAAGGGCACAATAGTTCCAACAGTACCTAGTCATCGAATAAACGAGAGCTTTAACCAGGAATCGAACCCGGGATCGCCGCATAACCAGCGGTGGCTCTACCGCCTGGTCTACGACGACCGCAAACACAAAAATTGAACTGTCATAATGACCACTCGACAAAGAAATCGGTTACCCTTATATTAAAAGAATAATAATTCATTAAAATAAAGGGACGGAACTTTTTCTCCGAAATACATGTATTAAGCAACAACTGTACGGTGCTCGGAGAATTGGCCAATTGCATTTGTAGACACATTTCAAAAGTAAAAAAATAAACAAACGATTGTTTCCGTTCAAAATAAATCGATTTTCGCTTTGTATGCATTATCGAAAATGAATGAATTTTTTCAAATTCGAAATGAATGGTATTTAATCACTTCTAATTTCTGTTTAAAAAAAAATCGTGTAGGTGGCATCCGAGTCACGTGATTCAGCGCCGACGACCCCAACGGCCCGACATTTTTCTTTTACCAACCCGTTCATTGCCCAACGTGCCGAACACTTTGCCTCCCCGGCACTCAAGACAGCCGCGATCCAAGAGCCATCATCCTACGCAGAAAATCCCCACAGCCATAATTCCATTCTGTCAATCAGCTGCGTAATTTGCCATGTACGTACGACCGACAATGCCAGCGGTTCTAGCTCGCGCACCACGCTACATACGTAAAATCGAGGAAAAATTAGCCATCAGCTTATTTTTTTTTTTTAAACCGAGGCGACGTGACTATGGAGTAGCGTAAAAGCGTGTCCATTATTATCTCCGAGGAAGACCACTGAACGCCAACGCGGACCATTGCCACGCCAGATATTTTTTATTCTTACTTTAAGGCAACGCCCTGGGCATCGACATATTAAATATTATTATGGTAATAATTGCGCTTGTTTTGTTGCTGCGACGGCTAGGTATTTGTGTTCGGCTAGGTTTAGTTCTAACAGAGTGAGGACTCGTAGACAACATTCGAGAAATATGTAATTTCATGCAAATATTTTTTTGCTGAGCAGTGAATGAACTGTGCCACTTGTGTTAAATGAAGGGACACATTTTCACCAGTACCGGTACCCGGTCACCAGTACGGCATGGAATAAACCGAGCCGAGAATCGAACCTGGGACCGGCGCACCACAGCCGATCGCAATATCGATTGGGCTACGAACCGTACAAAAATAGAAATGAAATTTAGTTAATAAAATTACTGTCTAAGTTTATGATCTAAATTTCGTTTTTCTTTTTTTTTTCCAAATTCTTACAAATTATGACGGAGATTAAGTGTTTGAAGATTAAGCGTAAGGTCGTGCGATTCGCAATATTCAATTCATTGTATTTTTAACTCTGTATATTTTCGACGTGCTCCTGCATTCTTTAGTTACCGAGTGTAGCATTAGAAACTACCGTTCCTAAAACAGTTTACACATATTTAGCTACGATTAAACTAAAATACCATTTCTTGATGATATTAAAATGCTATTGAAAAATTTGTCAAGTGAGCAAGTGGATAGTCTATCGGCAGGCGCATATCTCAGGAGGATAGTAGCCGAGAATCGATTAATCGGAACAATTTCCAGATCAAAAGGAAGCGAGAGTGATCGCTTGTGCAACTGTCACAGATTGCAAAAGAGCCACTCCCCCCTCTCCCATAATGTTACATCTGACGACAGAGCCCGGGAACAACCACGATTCACAAACAATAAATCCGTAGCCGCTCAAAGGTAGCGCTCCGTCCAGTGATGAGAAACAACGCTCGCGGTTAGAGAGCGTAGCGCGCACGCGATAAATTCGATAAAAAGATTTGTGGAATGGGCGGATTGGTGTGGCGGGAAATGGAGGGGGTGGAGCATTAAAGATAATTGAAGGAGTCAGGGGAAGACGACTGAAAGGAACGGCGGGAAACACCGAGCCAGCACGAGCGACGCAATGGAAACCCGATTCTCTTGTGACAGTTGCTTGAACCCCTCGGACAAACCTCGTTCTAACACACAATGACTCCCGACTGCTGCTTTTTACCAATTACAGGACAAAAAATAGCTGTGGGCGAAATTATAGTTACTAAATCATAGCAACCGCACAACAGTGTGACATACTCGAAAACATATTTCTTTTGTGCTACGGTGTAATGTGTCAAAAGTACATTGGACGACGACTGGCTATAGAATATCGGTAGCGGTAGTTAAAGGCGGTATTTCACTAGGCAAATAATCGCGGCGAATGCAGCTGAAGCGCGCACATTACAGCAAGAGTACAGCAACTAGGCGGCACTGCACGTGAGTTGCGAATGCATTCTCGGCGAATAGAATTGAACATGTTCAAATCTAGTCGCCAAGAGCCAGCGAATTAGCTGCGTATGCATTCACAGCCCACGTGTAGTTGCAATTTTGCATTTTTTGCAATTCACGTGCTGCTGTAATTTGCGCGCTTCAGCTGCATTCGCCGCGATTATTCGCCTAGTGAAATACCGCCTCAAGTGGTGTAGCATCCGCCATGTGTGAGGTGATTATCCCGGGTTTGATTCCCGGGTCGGGCTTTCGTTATTCAATCCCGAGGTACTGGTGACAATGCGCCCCTCTATAAATGTTCTTTCGAGACGATTAGAGGAGGGTACAGAGAGGGGATAAAAAATAATTTCTAATTTGACAGTTATTCGACAGGTCGTGAGATGCCGAATAAGAAACGTAACCTTCTTCCGCCGAATAGACCAGTGTATACGAAACGCAGTTAGAAAACGATAATTGACCTCCAAATCTGGTTTTCTTTTTAATCAAATTGAGCACGACAGTTACAAAAACTTCAATTAGTATTCAATTCATTTAAAAATGAGTATTCAAGTTTGAATACGAGGCTCAATCAGTGTTTTCAACCAATCACTCTTTAAGGAATAGTAAGCGCATACACACGTATTCCAATGTGCCTCACAATTTTTTTCATCGTTTCGAGAGGAATCGCTGTTGGAGAAATAGCAGGAGGCGTTCTTCGCACGAGAAATTTGATATGCAAATTGCAGAGCTATTTTCCGATAGCTCGAGAGACGTTCTTCCGAAAAATACATCGAAACACAAAGTTGAGGACACAGGTTCACATCCCCGCGAAACCATGTTGAAAGTCTAAGAAGGTGCAATGCGCATACGAAGACAAATGTAGAAATTAATTAAATAGCAATTTATAAATAAATTAATTAGTGAAAAGACTAAGCAAGTACATGAGCATTCCAAGACAAAATGAAGATGAAGTGTCCGGTTCAGCGCCGAAATAGAATATAGCTCTGAGCTCGTATTTTATTCGTATTATTCGTATTCGTATTATTCGGCTTTCGATGCAGCAGCTTTTGAATTCTATGTCCTGGGAGTCGTTTGTCTATATATTTTTTCCAAACTCTAGAAATTGTTCTATTCCAAGACAAACCTAGGAATTAATTAAATAACAAACAATAAATAAATAAATAAACTAGTCGAATAAAGTCTGATAGTGGGTTACGTCCAATCTGTCCGTTAGGGAAGAACGTGAAAATGTAAGGCAATGCTTATGTAACGTTTCATGTGTTGGCCTAAATTAATCGAGGAATCACTTTCCCCGTTTTATTCGTAAAAGCGCGTCGCGGTGATGTGAACGGGGCTCTTTTACGAGAGAGAGAGGATGGAGACGTCACCCGTCGGATCTGCTCAAGTGGCGATATATAACCGGGGCCCCCACACCACCACCATCACCAATAGAATGCATTGTCACCCTTCCACATTTAATTAAGCCGCCAGATCAGAAACTAAGGCCGGCCGGGCACTAAAAACAGATTACCAGGGGCTTTAGCACACATCAACGACGACGCTACAAATTAGCCAGAACGCGGGCTCATACATCCGACATTTACGTCGGGAGAGACTGGCAAAAAATAGTAAATCTGTACTGACGAGTCATGACTCAGTCGCTTGGTGATAGGAGAGGGGGGGGGATACGTTAGCAAGGAGTTAGTAAGGAGATCCGGGAACCTTCGATTATATTTTCATACTCGACAATTACAGAAATCCACACGCCAAGGTCCACACGTAGGCATATTTATTGACATGAATCAGGCCTTGGGGTAAAAAATCTATTCAAGTCGAGACAATCGCAGAATATTCGATAATAAAAATATGGTGACTTGCGTTTAGCCTTCGTAAAAAAAATCTTGTCGGAACAAGCGTACGGCAGGCCAAGAAGAAGAAAGCTTTTCGAACACATTTCGAATTTGGATAAAAAATAAAGTTTAAAGTGATGTCACGAAAAAAAAAGAAGAAAAAAAAGTTACAAAGCAAATCCAGCTTGATGAACATGAGTTATGTACATCACAATGGCTTATGTACTGTAACAAGACTGGCGAAAGCAAAATATGATGACTGTTTTAAAGGAGCAACACGTCAATAGCACACGTGTAACGATTATAAAATGCTAATTGTAGTCATCACGTAAGTGGCGTATATGCTGAATAATAACAATCAGCAATATTACAATTACCGAAGAAATGCCGCACGGCGATGAACAATTGCACGTAATGCTATGCTGGACCAAATGCAAAAAATAAAGCTTCCCAGTTGTGACAATTGAAAAAGAACACACGCGCATACAGACAAACTTCATAGTTTTTCCGGGAATTTTCTCCAACAAAAACAAAACATTAAAAATAAGGGGGCGAACGCGTATAAAGTTTTACTGCTGCGCTCGTTGATTTTATGTATGGACAAGGACATTCCGGAATCATCAACAAATAATGCCACGAACAGACCTGGAAACAGCCGTTCACAACGATATTGTCGAAGGAATAACGTTTTTTTTTGTGGCCGCTGGATAAATCGTCTGTTTAGTTTCCAGTCTAGTAATATCCTCACGAGATCGGGGTTTAATTGGAACCATTTTAAAATAAGTTCTCACCAATATCACGAAATGTAATTTATGAAAAATGTTGCAATCAAAAAATATAATTTGTGTCACTACTTGGATTTAAGATAAATTACATCTTGGACTCAACTAAACTTTCCAAAACGCTGATAAATCCTGTGACTGTAGTGCCATGTGGAACCGTGCGCATTACATAACCCACGGCGGGTCCACAGAGGCAAATCGTATTAACGGAACGCTCAATGGCAATGGAAAGCATTTTTTTTTCAATCCCTGCGCGCGTGAATCAGCTGGCACATGTGGTGCAATCGCGCGGAACCTACATTTCTGGTGATCTGGTCAAGCAAGAAAAGGAGAAAAATAAAAAATAAAGTTGGCCAAGTGGTAGACTAGCTTCGCCAAGCGGAAAGGGGCGTGGTTGCCTGGCTTATATTTCACTGGCCGACGGGCCAAACGAGCCCAGACACGGTATTTACCCTTCCCCAACCCCTCAACCTAAATTCATAACGAATTATCACCACCCTCCCAGACAGCTTAATTCTAGACCTTCGAAAAATGAATTGGCATTCGAAAAATTGGATTTTAACTTGTGCCGTTCCTTTAAAGACATACCGCCAAGAAAAAATAATTTTGATTTTTTTAATGGTTCCTCATTGGCAACAGAACTTGCGTCATAGAACAGACTAGAATATTGTAACTTGCTCGTACCAGGAAGCCATTTAGTCCAGATTTCTTCCGAACACTTAAAAATACTTCAGTTATTCGGTGCCTCTGTGCAACTGTCATATCCGGTACGTCACATGCACTTCAATAGACGCTTGTGTTTAATCCGGCTAGTCTAGTGGCTAATGGGTTTACTCACAAATCAAAGGTGGGGCTGGGTCTGTAAAAATGTAACCCATTGAATGTGTATGGACGAATGTTATCGAGGAGGGAGAAGGGGGAAATTTGTGGTGCTGGACTCAAAGCCAAATTATAAAAAAGATCAAGATTGACCGAGTAGCATCTCAACTTAATCTGACAATCGACAACAACCTTAACAAGGATTTCTAACTAGGATGCCAATCCAATTTTTTCTTTCTTTCACAGTAGCAAACTCCTCCTTCGAAATTACAGGCTTCTTGCATAGTGACCCCCCCCCCTCCAACAAGCCAAAGAAATCTTGATCAAATAAAAGATAGTTCGCGACAAACAAATAACAATCGCCGTTATGCCGCAGCCACCGCTTTTAGTCGGGGCGGATTTATTAGATAGTACACGCATTGTGCGCCAGATACAATCGCACGAGTAAAGACCGGACCGCGTAATCCCGCTTGATGGATGCTTCGCAATAAATTGGGAACCTAAAAAAATCCCCCAAAACAGCTGCGCACAATGCAGCGTAACCGGCATACAGGATGGGCACTCGTGTACACATGTATGATGATGCACATGCCACACAGACAAACAGTGTCAATGACTTTTTGAAATTTATCTATGGGTAGCGGGGGATTTATTTACACAGGATAACGTCAATTTGATCTTGTATGTTTCGAGCCTGGTTCGACCGATTATGAACATATCTAGCCCTACACGTCCAATTATGCAGATTATTACTTGCAATTTGCTGATAAGTGAGGTACATGTAGAGCTTCCTAATTAGCCATTACTGCATTGCATTCAAAAAGTCCGTAAGCCAACATGCAGCTGCAGTGTAGCAAATACGTATAATTGTATCCCAATATCGGACGAATATAATTGAAAATGATACCTAAACATGAAATTAATTAATCAATGCTTAAAATGGCATGCCTCTTTTTTGACATGTCAATAACAGCCGTACTGTGGAGCGGATTTCAATATAACTTTGAGGATGTGGCAGATGACACTCCAATTAATAAATAGGCACTGTATGCAATTTTATATATTTTTAATTCAACTGAAGTAAATAGAAACTACAGGCGATTCTATATCTCTCTCAGTGTTTTACTATTATGGGAGAGGTATTAACTAATAAACGAAAGCTCGCCTTTGGAATCGAAAACAGAACTGTCTCACAAGTGTGCCTATCGACTGGGCTACGACGGATCGTAAAATTTTTCGCGTAATTTTATGTGGCATGTCAGGTACAAAAGTTACTGTAACATCATCATAATATTGTCCCTAAACTACGCTGTGCATTCCTGCACTTTAAACTTGAAAATCGCCTGAGCTAAGATGCTTAGCCGCACATGTGATGTGAAAGTTCAATGTACCTTGCCCTCCAGGTACCATAGTACCAGGTACAAAGATAAGATGGACGTTCACGCATAGTTTACGGACGTTAACGACATTCTTGACAGTGAACGTACACAACAATGACGACTGACGAGTCATTAGTGACGGACGGTAGTAAGAGTTTATCAACGTGTAGCTGAGACTTTGGCTGGCCTTCACTTGACCTGATTAAAAAAAAAATGCTTGGACGGAAGTCACAAATTTTTAGTAACCCATTCCTCGCGTTAGCAATCGCATGCCGCTGCTGAATGTAGACCGACGTCTCGAGTTGTGCAACGCCAGCTTGTGACTGGGCCAGCTACAATCACCGGCTAATGAGTCACGTATTCTGGGAAACCTTAAGTGTTAAATGAAGGCGTATGCACAATTGCTTTAAAACTGGCAAATATAATCGACAACCGATATTTAGTAAACAGGTGGATTTGTACGTGATTGTGCGGCCCCCGTGGCTCAGTGGATATGGTCACAGTCTACTAAGCGGGTGGTCCCGGGATCGATTCCCGGCGCAGGCTTTCGTTTATTCAATTCTGTGGTACTGGAATGTGCCCCTCACACATTGCCACAGCGACACGAGGGGTACAATAACCTCCTGTAGTGCTAT
>JAUJYS010004064.1:0-12363 GCA_033995665.1 Melogona broelemanni | reverse complement strand
CCTCACACATTGCCACAGCGACACGAGGGGTACAATAACCTCCTGTAGTGCTATTAACTACAGTGATCCGGAATAAAAAAATAAATAAGAATAAAAATACTATCCGTTGCTGCTCTTCCGATTCAAATACAATGTACGATCCGTCTAGCTCAGTGGGTTTGTCACCAGAATGCTGATGGCATCATGGGTTGGTCATGGGTTCAAGTCCCATATCGGGCGTTGTTTCTTTTACCCGCCATAAGCCCCGCCGGGATTGCATGTTCAAAAATTAGTAATTTTGCTAAAAGATATTTTCAAAAAATTCTGCTAAAACTGGTTCTTTTTGGAACCCACCATAGGTTTTTTTGCGGATATTTAATTTAATTTAAATAAAGTTAATGAATTTGTTTGGAACTACTAGGTGTGGTCACAGTATATTTTGAAAACCAACTAAAATGTTGACCTAACAGGTTTAGCGATTTATACTGCATTTACATTGCTTTTGTTCCTAAAAAAATTTTGGAAAACATTTTTTTTTTTCGTTCGAAAAACTGTCTCGAAGAGCATTTTTGTCGTTTTGGGGGGAAATGGAGGTAATTTTCTGTCGAAGATCTTTGGTATGGGGTAACGTATTCAAATCAATATTTCCAGCTAAAGCACCAAGCTGCTGGATTTCTGCTGGGAATGTTCACTTTACAACGCCCCCGCAAACCAAAGATATTCGAATAAAAATTTCGATTTGTCTATATTTAAAGCGGTGTCAACAAGTGAGCGAACTTTTCAAAGACGCTGCACTCCGCTTTGTTCCGCTATCGAGATTTACATGGACGTTAATGGCATCACGAGAAAGAGCTCAGAGCGGAAAAGTAGCGCGAAAATAACCAGAGTGCAAAGGAGAAGGGTGAAACGTCATGCTGCTTTCGAGACAGTTCAAATCAAAACGCTTTGTTTAAAAGTTCCAAAAAACATAAACAGCCGACAGGAACACTCTTTTGTAATGTTTTTCTTGCACCAGAGCC
Organism: Melogona broelemanni; assembly: GCA_033995665.1. NCBI lineage: Eukaryota > Metazoa > Arthropoda > Diplopoda > Chordeumatida > Chordeumatidae > Melogona > Melogona broelemanni. The sequence goes on along the minus strand of JAUJYS010004064.1, from coordinate 11,365 downwards.
ATTATTTCTGCAGCAGTTCAAATGGCAAAATCCGTTTTGCAGAAGCAAGAAAATGGTCTTGAGAACAACGCCATCAGCGATATTCAGTGTATTCAAGGGGTTCCATGTGTTTACAGCGATTGTAACAAGATTGATGGCAGAAGAGTGCCGGCACAACCGTGGAGCGTCAAAAGTGTGCGGCAACTTGCGGGACTTGCGGTATACCATTCAAGGTAAAGGTGTCGGCGCAAAGTTTTTCGTGTAAAATTCATGAAAATGAAAGCTCAAGTAGTGCGCGTTACAAATTTACCGACGGCAGTTGATCTTTCAGCGTTACGGTATTGGTTTCGATACAAAAGCAGAGACGCGCCCCGCTCATTGTTACACATTTCAACGAGAACGAACGCGTCATCGATAGATGATCGAACAGTCTTGTCATACCCATCTCCATGGCAACGAGTTGTGCGTCGATCGCCATAAGCCACGAGTGCACAAAAAAGGCGGCATCAATTGGTCGGCTGCTGTTACGTGCTGCAAGTTGGATACAGTCGCAGTGCCGCTGAAAACAGAACAACTATTCTTGCAAATACTTGCTGTGCTTCAGGAATTATCGGATTGGTATTTTCCTTTTGTGCTTTGATCTTGACAATCTATTGTCAATTTCGCTTGCTTGGGCTCGATGGACAGGACTTCATTTAAGGTAAGCAAATATATATTTTGGATTGATTTTACGTTATTTCTGTAGAAACAAGATTATAGACTGTTTCGTTTTGCGTTGCGTGGTACATTGGTACTTAGAAGCTATTTTGTCACCGTCTTGCGAATTAATTTAAATTGAACTTATTACCTTTCTCGGTTAACGAAAGCTGAAACTGGCGTTGAACCACGTTAACAGCATTTCGATATTGCAAAATTTATCAATGTTCACAAAACAATTGACCGTCTTTTGCTTAATTTTCTGCAAACCTATAAAGGCTGCGTCCACATTTTATAAAATACATATTAATATGCAGTCTATATTTTAAAATATACCCTACACAAAATATAAACAAAGATACCTGTATAGTCAAATGTGCTATGTTCCTGTGTATATGTACATGTAAATGTGTTAGTCTCATGTAATGATTTCTGCCAAAGTAAAACTATTAAAACACTCTTATAAGTCACACGAAAATGTATTTGCATAAATTACAATGCTTTGATTATTGCTTTGATAAATTACAACATCATTCACGAATATTCCACATTATATCAGCAAAACAATCACCTGCATGCTTCACTCTTTCTTGAATTACGCAATAACTAATGTGCTTGGTCTCTATCATGTCACAATACATAACCGAAATCAGTTTTCGAAACACCACCGATGGTATGTCTAAATGTTTTTTTTTTTAATCTCGCCCTCATAAAATAAAAGTGGTTGATTGAAATATTGTTTCTGCTGCGAGTATTATTTTAAGTTGCGTTGGGTGTTGTAACGAGCCACTGTATTGCATGTTGCGATTAGTATTTGGCTTTTTTTGCGATTGGTATTTTGGCTTTTTTCGGATTGGTATTTTGGCTTTTTTCGGATTGGTATTTGCATGGCTAGATGCTGCCTCCAATTCTAATGTCAGTCCGTCACTAATCGCTCGATATCAGACATGGTTGCCCTCACGCGAAAGCAAATTTCTCTTCGGCCGGTCGTTGTGGTACAAGGCTGACGTGCCATTGACATTGCATCTAGCTGTCATGTCACTCACCGAATGACGGAAAGGTCTATATGGGCGTCGTCGCCTGGCATCGTCCATTCACTATGGGAGAAAAAAAGAATTCTTCCGCTACGAAAGGTGCTAAGTAAATTCGTAGATTTAAATACGTGTTAGGTTGGATTTGATTAAAATTGCAAGATGACCAATTCAGTGCAGTACTGTATGAATTAGCTTCTACGAAAAAAGAAATCGCCAGAAATAATGTAATATAATTTATTTATTTATTTGTCAAGTTCTAACCAACATTTGCAGAAGTAGGCGAAGTGACGTGGCAAATTTATAATTGATACTTCATTCTATATAAAAGTTGTTGCTTAGTGGAACTGGAAGGGCTTTACGTCACTGAACAATGTGAAATACCTCTTTGCCTCAAATAATTCGAAAGTCGAACCAAAATAGGAGAGCGAATTTACAATTTTTAAAAAATTGTTAGATGCTAAAACAATTATCGTCAAGTGCTCCCAGTTGCTAGCTTCCCCGCACAACTACATCTGTAAACCTAACTTAAAAGCAACCCCCGAAAAGCGCTACCCCTCCAAGCACTTTTAGTGTATAAATATTTATCTTTGTTAAAGTCCACTCCATTTCGAAAACACAATAAATTCCGCACAAAAATCTACACTGTAAATGAAAAAAGCATCCCAATTTAACGTAATATAACGTATGTAACGTAACGTAAAAAAGAGAATGATAAACTAGTTTTAGAAATACCTATTTTTATTAGCACGAGAGCACAATGATCTATACGCGACAAATTTGAAACGAAACCGGCAAAACAATCGAAAGCAAATCGAATATAAATAGTGGGGGAAAAAAACAACGACCGCCATCACCACACATGGCGCAGCAACAGGAGGCGTGTGTACAATACGAATCGGGATTGAGGCCGAATATATAAACCAGAATGTGGCCTAAACGGCGGCGTATTTATTGACTATCGTACAAATACCCCAGCCACAGCAAACAGCCGCTTAGCAACGTCCATAATGGATCGGTGGGCATGGTTGAGGTATCACATTGGGGGAAAGAGGACTACAGCTGTAGTAAAGTGTGGCGCAGGAGAAACAATCAACCAATGATTGACACGTGTGTGCACACTGTCTAAGACTCGTGCCTGAGTCTGACAAGGATAGACTATATTCGCCCTTGCCAAATCTCCCTATACATGTTTATTATTAGAATGTACTATTAGGATAACAACCAATAAGGGAGATTCCCCCCCCCCTTCCATCACCGGAAACTAAATACTAAATAGATCGGTAATTTCCACGCGTATGTGTTATTGTTGCTAGTAGTAACCAGGTTGCAATGCAACCAGCTTCGTGCACCTGCCCTTCGCTATAGCTCGTTCCGTTTAAAGGTTTTATAAATTTTACACTTGAGCTGGACAACACATCGTGCACGCCAGCTTATAATCAATCCCCCCCCCAATTCCAGTAAATGCTCCCCCAAAAAAAATTGGAACACGGGTGTACGTTTTCTTTGTTCGAAAATGTGTAAATTATTTGGTAACAAAATTCATACAGCGTTAATTTGAGGGGGTTAAAGTAGGGTAAGTAAATTTTTTTCAATTCCGTAATGAAGTAAATAGTTACCCATTTATTTAAAAGCACGAATCGAATTTTTTCTCAATAAAACCATGCATAAGACAGAAATTGCTGAAATTTCAATACGATTTCGAATTTATGAAAATCGGCTTTCAAATAGCCGGGGCTCGCAGCTGTAGCTAGAATTCCCGGGTTACGACCTTGAGTATGACTAAAGACATTCTTTGTTGTTTTGTGGTGCATCCGTATAACCTATTCTGTTTTAGCCACAAGATCAACGCGAGCGTTTCGCGCTGATGATGATCAAGGTTACGTGTAGGCTTGTGGTTTCCCCGCCCCTGCGTACTATACACGCTCCAGTGGCCTCCTGAGACTCGATATCAAATCAATCCTGATACCCGAATAGAATGTTAACGAAATTATTGCGGCCATTTCAGATTTGCTAATTTGTTTTAATGAAAAATAGATTTTTGAAAACATGTTTAGATAAGCACCTGAGATACCGTGCGGCGTAGTGGTTAACGTGTCGAACAATCAGATAATATCGGATATCTATGACGCGGGTTCAATTCCCCACAGAGACCTTCTGAATTTTTCGGGCAAGAGAAATTTCTCAGCGCTCCTTCCTTCGGAATGGAAGTAAAGCCGTGGATGTACGTTGTCAGGTACACGTTAAAAATCCCTATTTAGGATCTGAAGTTTTCATTAGGTAAATTACCAACTAGCTCCCTGGGAGGGGGCTTTGAAATGATAGCATGGGTAGTACACCCTTAACAAGTTGAAAAAATATATAAGCATATCATTTTCAGCTTCAAAGGCTGACGTCGAAATTGTTATTTTCATTAAAATATGGACATACACTTGTGTACATGTATGTTTTATTTTTCCCGGTCAGTCTGCTTTGTGCGCGTAACTGAAGGGGCAGCGTCGTTCTCCGGAAGATTCGCACGAGTAAATAGTCAATGTGTTACCTATTAGGGCCTCTGCATAATTCATTCGGACGCTCAGAAAATACAAGCATATCGAATTGGGAAGCATTTTTGTTTGCTTTGGCCGGTTGACAAAAAACACCTCCGCGTTCGCTGGCAGTATCGTGCGTTCCATATCTATCTGATGTACTCGCGCATGTGTTGTTTCGCCGGATTCCATATATGTCGTGTCGTTCTCAATTATTCTGATAGTTTTATGGGGGCAGGTCGGTTTGGTGACTCAAACGTTACCGACGCTCATCACGACAAACAACGCGTATTAAGGCCTGCGCGCGCGCGCTACTGAGGCCTGGTGCATGGATACATGATTTTCGCGGAGAGTATTTCGATGCGAGTTAGAATAAGTGCTATAATATTACGATTAAAAATTAAATATGTTAGACTGACTACAAAGAACTACAAATGTGGCAGAACTACAAGAAGAAAGAACTACAAATGAGGCATACCTGGTGCATATGCCAGATGTAATTAAAAATGATATATACAGTATAAGTTGAATACTACAGTCTGATAAATGTCCAGTTTACCCTAGTGAGCGACCAGAAAATACGGTATCGAGTGGGGTGCGTAGCGAAACTGACTTGCCTAAAAACATAACATGAAGTGACTAATCAGATGAGTCTGAATTTGGCTACGCTCCCCACTCGATACCGTATTTTCTGGTGGCTCACTTGGGTAAACTGGACATTAGCCTACAGTCTACAGAGTGTATAGTCGAAATAAATATAGAACTAAAAATAAAATACACAAATTAAAATTGGACTTGGAATATTACCATTAAAATATGGTTCATTTAGTGTGCTGTAAAACTCAGTACTATAACTAAAAGTATACTAAAAGTCGTGTACTGAAAGTTTCAGATATCGTAGGTTTAAATAAACCCCTAATAATCGCTAGTTTGGTTTCAAATCTCACAAGACTCACACCCAGGGATTCTTCCCCGGTAGTTTCAATTATAGGCGTAATGCAAGGAAAATACCTCAGTTCTCATGAGGACAACAGGGACATGTTTACTTTATAGGTTTTCATGTAGTCGCCGATATTGAAACTAAATTGGTGAAATAAATACAAGCGATAACAGAAATCTTTAGCAATTAGACTGTTTGTTTATTCACCAAACTTTCAGTTTCAGTTTGTTGAAAAATATGTGGGAAGTAAATACATTACCGCGATTTATGACGGTGATTTTAGTTGGGGAAAACCTGTATGTTATCTAATAATACGTCTTATAAGTCCAATAATGCATTTTTAGCGCAGTTTTTACTTGATTTGATGTCTGTAAGCTTATTTGCGTACATTGTACTCTTTCCTCGTTCGTTATATGTGTGAAGTACTATTTGAAATTTTAGTAGTACTCGCCTTACTGTGTGTTTGCATTTTTGTGCATTTCTCGTAAATTGTTTGTAATTTTGTTTTGTTTACTTTTAATTCTTCTATAAAACATGGATTTGCAATTTTAGTTGTCAGTGGGTCACAGCTATTTTGGTACAAGCTTGATGAACCATAGACTTTGAGACAGAAATAAATCTTAATTCAATCGAATACCTTAATTAGATATAACATGACAATTCCCTTGCATTTTTTTTATTTGCACTGTTCCAGTTAAAAAATAATTGGTTTCGCATTTGATAAAGGTTCGGCGTGTAAATTAACACTAAAAGGTGCCCCCGCAGTTTGAGCGAATAGCTTCCACGCACAGCACAGGCAAAAGCGACCCCTACAAGTTTTCCAGCATAGCACAGATCACTCGTTTAAAATCAATCAATGCAAGCGGCTAAAAATGTCCTGTACGTAATGCACCGTCTCGCTTCGAAATGTTGTCTTGCATGTAAATCTTGTAATGAAATAAGACAATGTTGTCATTGTAGTCCTGCATGTAATAATTATCATGTTCAATTGGAGCGATTAAAGGCAGATTGGCGTCAATTTTTTTAATTAAGTACAAAAATGCAATCTACGCACAATATGTCAAACTATACAGTAGATATAAAATGTCGACAAAGTTAAATCGTTTTTATACAACCGACGAAAAACAAGTTTCAAAAACACGTTGATGTCTGCGGAATAATTTTAATAAAGCCTCTCGTTTCTCAATTCGACGAAAAATAACCTTCGCCATTTAACCTTTAATCGCTTCAATTTCTTATATTATATGTACCGGTATGTAATATCTAAACTCGCCAAAAATCGTTTTCGTACACTGTATATAGGGCAAACAATCTCCACGTACAGTATTATCCAATGCATGTTTAAGCGGTATTTCAAAGGACCCTTACTGTATTTATCCTAGGCGGCAACCTAGACTGTGATTGTTCTTGGAAATTAAAATACTTGGCAGGCAGTCACGATGGGATAAAAACAGAATCGATTTGCTTGACTTAAATAGAGCACGTGTTGGTCGGTACACAAGGCACTCGCACGTTATTATACTAGATATATGGTTTTAAACGCGAGACCCGCCCATTGATTAGCACTGCCTTTATTTATAGCAAGATTCCAAGAAGGAGATTTTTTTTTTCTGTTTGGGTTTCGCTGTAGAGCCAAGTAATGTCATCGTCGGCGGGGATCCAACATTAAGTTGTGGCGTAACGACAAAACAGGAAGATATCAAAAAGAGAGAGAACACAATAATAATAATAATAAAACTGGCCCTCGTTGGCGGACCTAATAGGCGATCATGCCGTCCAAGCCCAAAGGTTTCGTGAACTGCTACATTTGTCAGCGGGAGTTCGGCTCGCGTTCCATCCTGTTCCACGAGCCCCAGTGCCTGCAGAAATGGAAGAACGAAAACAACCGACTGCATCCGAGTCAACGGGGACCGGTGCCGCGAAAGCCCGGCGGCGTCTACGGCGGACAGGACGATTCCTCGCCGGACGAGGAGGAATTCTCCACGCGACACGATCGGGGTTAGCCATAAGGACGAGGATGCACTGCACGTTCACGTTGTGGTGTCTGATTTTGAGACGTTATGGGCGTCTAAATTAAAACAATTCTGTCTCCCGCCATCCTTCATATGCACCAAAGTATAAAAATTAATTACCAAGATTGACAGTACTGGTTTCACGCTCACCAAAACGAGATTCAGCTGTTTTTAGATTTAACAAAAATATTTAAAAAAAAATGAAAAATGTAGTATGACGCCTAAGGTGTCAAATTGATTGTTCACCTAGATGTCAATATGAATATTTGTTTTTAAAAAAAGTGGAGATGCCGTGTGGCGTAGTAGTGGTGAGCGTTCTCGCCCAATGTGCACAGCACATCATTGTGGGTTCGGTTCCCGGCCGATATCTTCCGAATTTTTCGAGCGAGAAAAATGCGTAGCTTCCTTTGGAATGTAAGAAAAGCCGTGAGACCCGTGCCTGTACGTTATCAGGTGCACGTCAAAAATCCTTACCTTGGTCAGAAGCTTAAACTAGGCCAAATTCCAAATTATTAGTTCGCCTCGATAGTGCCATAATGGTATGGCGCGGCAATTGCCCTACTTAAATATACATGTAAATCTAAAAAATCTGCCTTTTTTTGCTTTATGACGGTCCGAATTTCGACCCCGTGCATAAACTAATTCTATTTTATATTGATTCATCATCAAATGGAAAAAAAGAACCGAAATAGAACGGGTAGCATTTCAACACTATATTATAACAAGAACAGTACATTCCATTCGCAAATGAAATGTCAATCCAATATCATATCCACCTTTAATTCATTCAAGTTGTATCAGCAGCACAATATTAAAAAAAAAAAAAATATATATTTAGACGCCCCTAACGCCTCATAAGTCGTCGGTAACTACAATCCACACCTTGCGGGGCGTTTTTTTGCAGTACCCCGCCTCGCGGCCACCGCCAACCGCGCCAAATTCGAACGGCGCCCCCGGACCGCCACCCTGGCCCGGCCCAAGATCCTGGACATCGGGGACGTGCACCGGATAGACATGACGGAGGCGTGCAGGGGTCAACGGCCCACCACCTTCCAGCTGAACGGACCGACGCCCAATCTAAAAGTGCCGTCCGTGGCGCGCAAACACGCGGCTGCCGTGGCCAACGGTACGGCGGTGCCGGCCGTTCTCGTTCGGATGCGCCAGGCTAATAATAACGGGGCGGCGCATCGCTCCAACAACGGGCCGACGAAACGTGGTCATCTGGTGGATAACAACCCCACTGCAAATCGAGGTTTCTGTTCGACGTTTTTTTCACGTTGCTTTTAAGACACCTTAGACGTCTCATCCCGGCAATGAGCACCATCTTTCGGAGTATAAAATTACTTATTTACGGGTGTGAATCTCTGTAAAGGCCATATAAGTTATAAACTGGTATTTTAACCAATGCCGGCTGACAAAATACAAAGAGTAGAATAACTTATGACAATTTCAGGTGTCACATGACAATGTAGTGTAGTGGAATAAATAGAGATTACATTATATTTACCCCTCATGTTGCTACGACTATGTCTGTTCCCACTACCCATATGGGCTATGACTAGACATACCTTTATTATACAAAATAAGTTTGTTTCATTTTATCATAAAATTATTATTATAAATTCTAAATTGGTTTAATTATAAATTATTAAATTTACAATCGATTGTTTATCCGACAATAGACTTTAAAGCAAACTTTGGCTTTTTTAATAGGCTCGAAGATTTATTTTCAAACTTTCAACTTTCTCTATACCTGACGGATTAAAAGTGTCTCACTATCGGACTTTAAATCGCTGATTTTATTTACGTTTAATCAGTTTTTCTCAACTAAATTATTGCGGTCAGTCCATATGGTCGAGAATCAACCATTTTAATTAGCGTAAATTATTACAACCGATTATTTCCCCCCAAAATTTTTCTAATTTTTCCTAATCAGGATTTTTTTCCCCAATAGTAGACGTCTTACGTGTCTTAAAAATAACGATCCGAATACAATTCCGCAGAAACGAAAAACAACCCGGTGCGCGGCAACAACATGCCTCCATCACCGCCGCACACCAAGAAACTCACGCCGAGCCGCAACGTCGAAAACGCCGACGAATCTGAAACTCGGATCGGCCGAACGAAATCGTTTCTCCCCAAACCCATCGCCGCCACTTATACCTCGCACGCCCACCCGGACCCGCACCACCGCGGCTCTCACTTCTCCCCGGAAGAGACGACCCCGCCGCCGCCCGAACCGTGCCAAAGCTGCCGCATCGCCAACCTGGGTAACACCGTCGCCAAAGGTTCGGTCGAACGCCTACACAGTCATCCCAAGAAGCAGACGCTGCACATGTTTGTCATGCAGGATCGCGGGACGACCCGCGCCGTGGGGCAGAATCATCACCATCGGGTGGACGAGAGAGGTGGGCCGGTTCACCAGACTGGAAATGTCGTCTCGCGCACTTCCGGTCCGGAGAAGGGTGCGGTTGGAAGTAGGAAATTTTTAAATGGAGATGGACAGAACGATGCCACCAGTAATGGACACCACGCGTCCAATAATAATAATAATAATAATAATAATAATGGTAACGGGGCGAGTTTTGTCGTCTGTCCCGTCTGCGACCGGAAGTTTAGTTCGAAGGTGTTCGCGAGTCATCAGGCCAATTGTCTCCAGGTAAGAAATTACGTCCTCAATAGAATTGGCAGTGTTGTGTCCCGAATATAAGAATATAAGAAATTTCATAGAAATATTGTAAAATAATAATAATAATAATAATAAATGATTATGTGCGACTAGTTCGATATGCATGATGTCGTGTTTGATTATGTGTTCGCTTAAAAGTCAGAATGAAATAGGCGCATCAATAAATTGGTTTAATTTTGAAATTGACCAATGATTTTAGATTTACATTTATATTTGACCATCAATGACGTATTAAAAATAATATTTTGAAGCAAAATAAACAATAACACTCAGCAATTACTTTTGATAAAATGGAGTTTTCCTGATAGCAAATAATTTTTAATCAAACAAATCAAAAAATTTCTTCGGCAATTACTTTGATGAAATGGAGTTTTCCTGATAGAAATTAATTTTTAATGAATTAAGACAATTGCCACGAATCAAGAAAAACCGAATTTAAAAATTGTTAGCATTCTCACAATTTGTTTTCACAATTTTTACGAGTACATTAAGAGGAAGAAACAACTGTGCTCAGGTCTATTTGATTTTTTGTCGAATTTTTTAATACTACTTGTCTCGGCTTACGTCTAAAGCTCACATTGTGCCAGAGATCTTTTATGTTCCTTTCATTCGTGCGGAAAGAAACTGCATCAAAGCAGCGAAGACATGGTCCACTCGCCCACCAAGGCACCAAACACGCCGCCACAACCAGCAACACCATCAACCCCAACAGTCGGAACCGCGCCAACGGGTCACGTCCGCAGAGGGGCAACGTCGCGATCCTTTCCGTCAGCCCTATTGCCCAGCCGCGGCTGCCAAAGCCAGTCGCCACCGGACCTGATAACGGGAAACGGTACCAGACCGTCAGAAGATCAGGAAAACGTCGACCAGGTATGCGGTCGCACTGCCATATTCTTGCATATAGGGCGGTGACACGCTGTGACTGTGTAAACATGACATGGAAATTGATGATAATTGATGACATTAATGCCAAAAGATAAACGAATCAGTGCCAGTTGACGTATGAATGTGGCATAGGGCGGTCGGTGCAACATGAAGTTATGATAATTTGGCACATCATTGTAATGAATGTATTATTAACTAAGTATGTTTATACAGTATGTGGGTATGTACATCATAGAATACGTACGAGTGTAAATTGTTTTCTGCAAAGTTTATAGCTATCAAAGGGTTCCTGTGCAGGTCAAATAACATCAAATGATACGAAACTCAAGCTAAAGCTCAAACACCACGAATAGCCTTTCTTTTAAACAATTAATACTTTATAGTGAAATTTGGTTTATTTTGCACCATTCTATAATTTGAATTTTTTTTTGCATTAACTGGTGATTGATTGATTAGCTAGTGTGATGTGTATGCTGGAAAATTCAATATTCGACGTGCTCTTATAAACTTTTGTATCAAATTAATCCTAATAATTAATAGTGTGTAGGACGTCTACAAAACAAAACGAGAGGGACTGGGTCCGGTGCAGCGCCGGGAATGAGACG
>JAUJYS010004063.1:0-12363 GCA_033995665.1 Melogona broelemanni | reverse complement strand
ACTGACTTTCGCTACGCGCCCCACTCGACACCGTATTTTCAGGTCGCTCATGTCTTGAACGTGTAACTTAGCCAGACGACTGAGCTGGCTAGGCTCTACGAATCTGCACAAAGCAGTAAAGGTCAGTAAGGTTATTAATTTTTCGCAGCGAAGTGTATAAAAATAACAACTCTTGTAGTTTTATTTTTCAATACTGTTAGTTGAATTATTTTAGAACAACTATTTTTAGTTTTCGTTTTTCAATATTACGGATAAGAGGGGGAATCAATAAGTAAGGTGCGAAGCATATGAAAATAACAATTGTTTCAAGTGAATAATCGAATTTCACACAGAAATGCCTATTCGTTTTATTCTCTCGTATTTGATGTAATTGTCGAAATTGGCAATGAAACGAAAATAGAAAGTTTCCGCTGAGCTTAAAATGAGCTCGCCATGAATTTAGAATGCGATTAAGAGCGGTCCAATTAGCGAAGCAAAACCCGCTAGCATACGAAACAATTGCTCTGGCGCGGCAAACATGTTGCTGAAAATTCGAAAAACAAGATTCCCTGACCTTTCTTGGCTGGCGAACCCAATTCTAAGAGTGATGACGTTCTCCAGAACTTTTGTGTTTTCGGATTTCCTAGGAACAAAACCCTGCAGCAACACACACACAATAGTAACCAGAGTTGGAAATGAGTGGCTAAATATATACGTTTTCGACGTCAAAAAGCGGAAACATTTGCTAATAAGATGCTCAAACAAGGTATGCTTAGTTGCTACGTATGTTGGTGCGTATAGTAATTCTGGCAGTGTAATAATTACAGTATACTGTACAATTAAATCACAAATAGTGAAAAAAAGAAATAAAAGCTGGTTAGAAATAGGCCATTGATTATTCCAAACATGGTTCGAAATAATTCCTGTATGAAAATTTGGATTAAATTTTTAGCCCTGTCATTTTTGTACTTGAGTAACATTGTAAGACATTCAATCATTTTTTGTTAATCATCGCAGTGAATAGCATTGCAGGAGATTATATACCTCTCTATGGCAATATGCGAGTGTCTTTGAGACGAATGACGAATGTAAGTCTCCAAGACAAACATTTCATAAAAAGCACTGCTAATCTAATGTAAAATCAATAGTTCACGGAAATAGAAAGGCCAATTTCCCGTTTCCTGAGACCGATTGGAGAAAACGCTCGCATTATCTTGTTGTTAAGTGCGTCGTCAAATAGAAAATTAATGAGCCAATTCGCGGAGGAGGCTCCCTCCCGTGGCGTATCATATAACAATTATTTCCTAACGTGCCTTAACCCCCCCACCCCATTCCAAGACGCGCTGTAAAAACTTTGCTTTCTTTATCATTAAACAAAAGATTAGGTTTGGTTCTTTACTGAACAGATAAAAAAAAAATCTTCTCTTATTTGCTTGTACGACAGGTTTACACATGGCGAGCTTGATCGCCGATCTTTGTATCGCTAACGCATCGCAAATATATCATGTATTGATATATTTACCAATATTATAAATATGAATATGCACTATAAAATTATAATATTTATAAATATATAATAATATCAAATAATAAATATTGTATTTAATTTTAAATTTATATTTTTTTAATACTAATCTTTTAAATACTTTGCATACAGTAAAAGGAACGACCGTTCCAGTTTCAGAAGCAAAAAAAAAAAAAAAAAACTTAGCGAATAGTTCAAGGCGGTGGGTATGATGCGATTTTAAGCTTCCCAAGTGTAAATGAAAAAGCTACGTGACGCGGGTTCTATTTTGGATCGCGATCGCGATACAAAGATCGGCGATCAAGCTCGCCATGTGTAAACCTGTCTTACAAGCAATTAAGAGTGTGAAAACGTAGCAGATACGGGCTGGCCTGCTAAAGGGCTACAGAGAACGAACCCAACATTAAGGAATCCTTAATTCACAACGGCCCTACCAGACCCTTTTTAAAGTACAGGATTGGTGGTCGTCTTGCCTTTCGATATTTTTGTCGAGCTTGTAAAGTGAAATCTAATCCAGAGAACGCTCCGTTTTTCACGGTACATCTGTTTTTTTCTTAAATACTTTTTCTCGTGAAGCCAGTATTCGAATTAAGCTCTCAACTCTCTCAAAGGGTCCCTCGAGGAATTGGTACTGCGCCGAAAAGTGGTTATTGAGGAGCAGTTGCGAATTAGTAATTAAGCCAATTATAGCCCCAGGAGCTTTCGGCGCAAACGACGATATTTGCAGGAGTGCCAGTAATTCGAGATAGCTCTTTGCTGCGCGCTTAATACCGACAAATTGTTTGCAACAATTTTTTTAAACTGTTCAATTGGTCCTGGTCTGTTTTCCTTACAAGCCAAATTAATTAAAGTGCAAATTGATTAATTGGTGTTGGTGTCCTTGGGATGGGATCCGACAAAATTAGGAAAACACCCGCTAATTAGTCAAATTGGTTCAATTTGAAACGATTATATAATATGGGGTTGTAAACAAGCTTAAAAAGAAAACGGAAGAAATTAATCAAATTCGTCAAAGGTTGAATTAAAGTTACCGGTGGCGTAGAGCCTCGTTGCCCAAACGAGCCCAGGGCTCCGCGGCCATTTCCCAGGGGCTCCGCTGCCACTCCTGGAAAATAAAAAATAAAATAAAAGAACGCCATACATAAAATTAATAACTTTTTTAAATCGCCATTAACTTGTATTAATGGTCTTCAAATGACTCCTGACTTATCGTGGAAAACCCAAATACAGAAAATGACTGGTGAAGCGAATTCTTAGGCTTATGTTCGTTAATAGAGTATTAAAAGATTGTCCTAGTGAAGTTAAATCTGTGGCTTACTTTTTCTTGTAAGCCCCTTGCTCGAATATTGTAGCTCTATTTGGGATCTTTATCAGAAGGGACTCTTAGGGGAAATTGAAATGCTTCAAAGAAGGGCTGCTAGATTCGTTAGCTGTAGATTTGGTCGAACAGACCACGTGACAGATATGTTGGCACAACTGGGGTGGGAATCGTTACAGACCGTAGAAAAGAAATTGATATTAGATTGTTTGCTCGTATAAAGAAGGGAGAGTGTGATATTAATGTTGAGAAAATTGTCCTTCAGCCTAAAGAAAGGAATAGAAGATATGCGCACACTAGTATAGTACAGGATCTACGGTGTAGGTGTGATGCCTACCGCTATTCTTATTTTCCCAGGGTGTGTTGGCTGTGGAACAGTCTAACAGAGTCTCGAATACAGAGCCTGTTAACATAAGGATAACCCCATCTTTGTCCTTTACTGGTCATTGACCCCCGCCATTGGCCCCCCTAAAAGGGGCTGCTTGTGGGTAAATATTGCAATATTATAATATTCTATTACATGGGGCTCCGCCATTAAAATTGGTAGATTTTAGGGGCTCCGCCAATGAAATTTGTTCTAAAAAGGGCTCCGTGAGCCAAAAAGTTTGGGAAACACTGGCGTAAAGGTTAGCGTGTTCGTCTACTTTGCCCGTGATCGTGGTTTTAATTCCCGACCAAGACCTCCGAAAGTTTTCGGACGAGACTTCATACGGTATGGAAATTAAGCCGTGTAACCCGTGCCTGTACGTTGTCAGGTACACGTTAAAGATTGCTTTCCAGGCCAGATATTCGAAATAAAATTATCAGATCACCCTGAGTGAGGGTTTGTAACTATCGCAGCGCAATCTCAATAAAGTACAGCAGTACTGGTAAAAACAGATAATCTTCAATGAAGGTGAAGTGTCCGGTTCAGCGTCCGGTTCAGTTCATAATCTTCGTCTTTCACTAGTCATTTGTCCCCTTGAACAGGCAATCGTTTGTCGACTTGCATTCAATTTGTTATTGTCGACTCTCGATATAAAAAATGCTTTTTTTTTCTCGTGCTGTTTCAAGATTCTCTCGACGATACCTCAAAAATGCTTTCGAATAAACTTGCCTTGAAATTTGAGCACAACCAGATTTTTAAAAAGAAAACAAGACTTGCCCTAATTGGGTAATAAAAAATAAAAAATTTCGGTGTATCTCGACATTTTTATTGGATTAAAATATTGAATCAAACTTTAATAACTTCTTTAATCACTTATATGAGTATATCGCCGAAACATAACAAAATTGCATTCGAAATGATGTGAAGTCTTAACCAAGACTACCGGAACAGTTCACCAAATTTCTTGAACGAGCCCTCCCGCAGGACAATTAACCGCATGATGAGGCGGCGCGTAGCTACGATCTATTAACAACGTCATCTAGTCGCCGAATACCCCCACGTAATTATTCATCATGGGGGGGGGGGAGAGGGGTATTATCCAGCAGGCCCGCGGGAGCCCGTTGTTTTGCATGTTTCACCCGTATATAAGTGCCGATATCTTGTTATGAATACTAATTTTCGCGGCTCGAAATAGCGAGCACAAAGCTCATCTTCTGAAAATTTAGAGGCGTTGAAATTATAGGGTTTTGACATTTGGTCGCTTTAATCGAGAAAATCCCTTCCATAAAAGATTAATGTCACAGCCAGCCAACAGAGAGACCATTTTTATTTTAAAACTTTCTACTACGAGGAGCGTTGATTGTTTGTCTGTCTGTTTCAACCGCTTTGCGGCTCTTTTAAAATTACTTGCTCACGTCCTAGAGGGCTGATTTATTTTTGGAGGTCAATCTCGAGGTACATTTTGTAATCTTCAACTTTTCATGACCTTGGAAGAATTCTGAAATTGTCCAGAAAATATTTTGCGTCGATTTTAGAAGAGAAAGATATGAGCGACAATTTTCTAACCTCGTATCTCTATTTATGCCTTTTTCACGTGCAGTTAGGCACATGTTTTTTCATAGAAGGAACGGGAAGTGGGACGAATTATTTTGCAAAAGGAACGAATCTGGTTTTCATAGAATTAATTTAAATTTGAATTAGTTTTTCAGAACATAAACGCCTACGCGTAGGCCTACTACGACTGTACAAACGCAATGCGTATCCAAACGCAATGACTTACTTCTTATACTCTTTTCTTAGATAATGTACTTAGATTTCATTTTGACACTGAGTTCAAAAAATAAAATAAAAATATTGACCTACACCGCTGTGGCTTTATTCGAGTCATTTTTTTTCTCGATGTTTGTTGATGATACGTCAGGTACGATTTCCATCAAACCGATTACCGGTAATAATGATTGGAACATATGGTCGCTGAAGTCGTGTGCGCTCGACATAGTCCCTGTAGTCGGTTCCCTAGCTACGCGCAAACATCCAACATGGGGCTTGGTGGCGATCGGAAGTTGACCGGAAAATTGACCAATAACGAGGCTGATTTACTGCTTTCATGCGTGCCATTTTTCCCTAGTGATTTCGAGTCACGTTGTGCTTGTTTGCTACCACGTGGCGACATTGTTTCAGCAAAATAAAAACAAGAGGGGAAAAAAGATACAGGAAAAAAACTGAAAATAAACATGTTCCGGTGCAGTACCGAAGGAAACAGAGAAAATAACATTTCGTAACGAACAGAGCAAATAAAAAATGTAAAAAATAAATTTCAGATTTTTTCTCCAATGGAATTATATTTTGGATTTGGGATACCAATGCCCCACTGGTAGTCTACACAATTTGTTTTTGTACAGGGGTCAATGGTATTCTCAGTTGACTATCAGTGGGACACCGGCATCCTAGCTGACCTTCGACATACATGTAATTCAGAAATTATTGACACATGGATTCAGGTATTTCACGTGATCAATGTTGTTTGGATGTGCTTTTGCTACAATAATAATTTCGGTGGATGGTGAACCACAGAGGGGTTTTAATTATATACTTGGTTGTATTATTGACCCACTGTTAGCGAAAGACTGTAAGAAAAAGCGCAAGCACAATTGCTTGTCCTTTAATAAACGCCAATGCCTACTTTTGCAGTTTCTGCTTTTATTGCGAATCGTCGAAACAAGTAATTCAAGCCGTTTCAAAGTAATGGGACTAGTGTTTTTACGACGAAGAAAGAAAAACATGCGTACAGATCTAGCTGTATCTTGAATCGAAATTGCAATCCATTTAACCGGCGAGAAAAAAATCTTCTGAGTTTATGCCGACTGCGTACTCGTTCCTTGCTGTAAAAGTAATCCTTACAAATTGCCCGCAATTTTATGCGTTCCTCGAAATAAGGGAGTGTGTTATATTAACTGCAGTCTCAATCAGCTTACAGCGTTGGAAAAATGACTCCGTCATGTGCGTTTACTTGAACATACAGTACATGTGTGTTGACTTGGACAGTAATCCCGGGAGGACCAAAAAACAACGAACCAAGTTTATCTAAACGTTGCGCAAATAATCAAGGAATGCTTTGAAATTTGTGAACAAAATTTGTTTCACTATTCGCAAGCAAATTAACTTTTTTTTTTTCAAAGTTTCCTCCTTTTTAAAGGAACTCATGCGCACGCCCCACTGATCAATTCACATGTCTATTGTAGACCGTGCTTTTTGATCTATTGGACAAAATAACAAAATTTATGTTTTTACAGTCGATTTTCTTGTCTCAAAATCAAATGCTAAACTTGGATCACATTTCCTCGTGTCCAAACCACTTATCGGTAATGACTTTGCGGGAAACTCTTTGAAAAAATGCCTAGCACGATAATTTATTGTTTCCAATAAGCGATGATATCGCAATTCGGTTTTCATCACTGTAAACAACATGAGCAGGTATACGACTCCGGTAGTTTACGTATTGCAGTGCCACCTATGCGCGGGAGATGTCGTAGCGGGAAATGTCGTAGCGCCATCTATGGGTGGTTAATAAATTTGAAAATAAGGTGTGGCTTGACATATATGAAAAAGTTTCATGACAAATGGCCAACGTTTCGCGAAGTTATGATAAAATATTTTTGGTTCCTTGTTTTCTGGTCCTCTCGGGTCTACGCAGTAGTGAACATGTACTGCGATACAATACGCATGTCTGCAAGGTTATAAATTATATTGACTCTTTGGCTTCGTGGCTGATGTCTTCTTCAGCGGAGGCATTTGACAAATGTCAACTCGCGTTGCAAATGTAGCAGAAATATTTGCCCGCCCCGGAGACAAGTTATTATTCACTAAGCGCTAAAACGCTAAAGATGCCATTATTATGTTAGCACAATAGAATTGTTATTCATACAGGGTGCGACATTTTCCGCATTTAGATAATAGGACATATACCAGACACTTAATCACAAGGTGGTGTTTACTTCTTCGTTTGGCTTCTTCATTCTTTAAAACTGCAATTTTCGCCGTTAGGGACGATTGTATAGCCACCACTTTTCTTACATGCAAGTATGTAAGAAATAAATATGTAATTTATATAAGAAAAGTATGTATCCAGGGGATTATCTTAATATTGTAATAGTGTACGACGACTATACTTCTTAGCTAATCGGCAGTGTTGGGTAGGAACGGCAAATAAACTTCTCGTTCCGTTCTTTTCTGACGTTCTTTTCAGCTCGTTCTTTTCTGAGGAACCTTGACGTCCTCGTTTCTATTTTTAGAAATAAACTTTGGAACGCCCTTGTTCCTTTTTTTTAGGAACGTCTAAGAATTTCAGACGTTTATATGAAGAAATTGAAAACATATTTTTTGCGAAATTTGATTCAAATTTGATTCAAAATTTGATAGATTAAATATTTGATAGATAAAAAACAGACAGACAATCAAGATACAGACAGACAATGTTCAAGACTCGTATATCCAGAGTTACATAAAAGGGTTTAAAAATATGCTTTATATCTAAAATATTTTTATTTTTTTTGGTAATCCAGACGGCAGTTTTTAAAGTATAAAGACGGCACTAAGGTGCTATTTAAGACTAAACTTTATAGGATCATTTCTATAGTATTCAAAGTTCCTGCCTATCAAGGTGCATCATTTTCTGTTGTTAGAATTTCGATCGGTTCAGGTCTCGGGAGTATGCAACAGGATACGACGCCGACAATTTCCTTCGGCATATTCGTATAAAAAAAGAAATTCGCGCGGAATCTGATTAAGATGTAAAATCTCCCAGCAACGTCTTCGTGAACGTAGCATGCACAGTGGAGCGTACAGTAGGAGCGTATTTCTTGCATTTGCAATCGTGGTGGTGGTACCTTTTGAAATGTTGCCACGGCATCTCCATCGTCGTGGCTCAAAATTATGAAGTTGTCGGGAATGGATGTCCCAAAATAACGTCGCACGATCTCATTAGAAAGCCTATTGTGTAGAAGCACGTGGCAAATTTATTACGTTAAATGTGTGCTTTAAATCAACAGGGGCAATAAATGCAAGATAACAAAATCTGTTTTAATTATAATCTTTTAATACGAACGCGAAAATAAATACACCAGCGTTTGTATTTTTAACATGTCCGAAATGCTTCACACAAATTTTGTTCTGACAAAAATTAAAAAATCGCTAATTGTTTGTGCTCAGTAGTTTTGTAAATAGTATTGTAAAATACGAAAGAGAATATGAAGCACTTTCGCAGGCATCATTCGAATATTGCTACTTTCCTGACGTCACGGCGTGGCATTCGCGTCACAGAGGCGTTGCAGGTGCTTTTTTAGGATTTTGTGCACGATAATTTGTGGTCACAAAACGGCGGAAACTCATTCTCTCCAATATGCTTTTTTGTGTGATTCGACTTGGAGTGGCGTGGCACATATTTAAATTTGACGATGTCTTAAATATTATACCAGGGAGGGTATAAAATAGGTTAGCACCGAGTTTCGTTCCGTTTTCTGACATCAGTCACCCCTCCCCGTCCATCCCTTCACCCTCACCCCCAGCCTCAGCACGGACCAATGGCTTTTTCGGCAACGGCTGACTGACGGTAATTGGCAATCGCTATGGAGACGGCGTTTCCCAAAAGCACGCGCTCTGGCGCTTCAAAATCTGCTTCACTCTAAGGCGGATCCGCAAGCGCGGGGTGGCGATGATACGGCAGCTTCTTCCATTCATGTGCTCATCGCGCCATAGAGAGTGGCGACCCTTGGCGGACGATTTAGTAAGGCATTTGGGCGAATCTCTGTTAATAGAGGGGCAGTATTGGATAGGAACGGCAATGGAACGTCTCGTTTCAAGGAATTATTTTCTTTTCTGAGGAACGTTGGAGCGTCCTCGTTCCTATTTCTAGAAATGAACGTTGGGACGTTTGCGTTCCTTTTTCTAATTCTTTCATTTTCTGAATGAGTATTTAATGATTTAAGACGTTGCATTACCTAGAGTTGCAAATCGCGGCACGCTCGATGAGCTGCGAATAATTATTTGTTTCTACGACTTAAACCTTTCGAAATTAGCAAAGAATTTGTCGGGGAATATGATGACAGTTGTTTGTCATCCTATTAGTTCGAAAATTACGTTGAAATGTACATGACTGTCGCAGCGAACTCAATTTTTATTTGTTTAATTTTGAGGAACACGTCATCATTCCTTTGAAACGGAAACGAAGAACGTCGTCAGTCCTTTCGTTACGGAGAAACGAGAAACGGGAACGTGATTCTTTTCAAAAGAAACGTACCCAACACTGACAGCAGGTCGATTTTCTTAAAACGCACAGAACTATTTTGTACGAATTCACCAGACCAATTTTGGTCTGTCACTTCACTCAAAGAAAGGAGAAACGATTGTATACATCGGTTGTATTTTGCATTATTTTCTTTGAGCTTTGAGCTTGCACGTCAAAAATGCCCACCAAATAAATCATCAGGCACCAGCGTCCTCCATGGACCGTACTTGTCCCCGTATATTAGCCACACCGGTAAGCCATTGACAAACCCTCATATCGAGGCATACAGAAAACTCTATCCCTTGTGCACGCATATGAATACGTCTTCGTACATATTTGGATGTATTATGAACAGAGATTTTTGCAACTTTGGTTCAAGGCACCAATGACAAAACGCAACAGTGCATAGTGACCGATGAACTCAGAACTATCCAAGGTGTCAGTATTTGCTTGAATAATTTGAATACGGTAGCGTCATCGGTGAATTATAATAGAATAAATCAAAACAGATTTCGGTTTTGAAAAATAAATCAGGATTCAGATTTTGATAACGAAATTTAGACCTGGATTCAGAATTTCATTATTGAAATCAAAACAGATTCAGATTTAAAAAAAAAAATCAGAATTCAAATTTTGTTGGATTTGGAAGTTTATTACCAGTGTTCGGAATTTTATTTTCGAAATTTTTATTAGATTCAAACAATTACAAACTCCTTTAAGCTACGAAGTTGAAATTTGTACAATTCACATGTAAAATTAATAAGAATATCGACAAGACCTTAGTTCTATTTTTCACTCTGTAAAATAAAAACCATCTTTCCAAATCATATTTGCAAAATCGAGTCATTTTTTAAATTTTAAACGCGTATGCTTAAAATTAAAATTTTTAAAAATGACTTGATTTTTCAAATATAATTTGGAAAGATGGCCTTTATTAAACAGAGTGAAAAATAGAACTAAGGTAGTACTATAAGTAACTTGGCTATTCACGAAAAACAACCTGCATAGCCAACGCCAGAGCATGAAATGACTTAGCCTGATGACAGAATTCTATCTTTACATATTCTTAATGCTGTATGTATTCTGACACTGAATTTTCTGATCCGCACTGAATTTCGGCACGTTTCTTCAACGAATAATTAAGAAAAGACCCTGATAAGACCTAAAAATAGATGCGCGCTAGTCATTAAATAGTATCCGATAATCTTTTGAGAATAGGGATTAACGGATGAATTAATAATTTATGCCGCGGCGATTGCATTGCAATGCAGTGTGACGGGGATAAAGTTGAGTGAATTCTCTGATAAAGAAAAATGACTTTGAATCCATACTGATTAAGTTTAAGGTATGTAATTTTCCCCAATGTCATCACTGCACAGTAGGTGCATTGAGAACTACAGGATAAAGTTGAAAATGAAGCCATCGACTTGATGGTTAATTCGCTTTTACTTAACACCGGCGTCTCAAGTTGAATTTGGCTCGCACATGTCATGGATACTCTCGACTGGCGAGGGGGTGAAGAAGGTTTGGATTCACTTTGACATTTGGTGAAAATGGGGTTAGCGTAAAGCCTCTGCAGGCCACTTTGTTACACTTTGTTAAATTTTGAGTTGGGCTGGAAAAATACAAAAAAATGAAACGTCACCAGTCATGAAAAATGTTTCTTTTTTTTAGTATTTCGTAATTTTATTTTATTTATATTTAAACATAAGTTGTGCAAGGTTTCCTAATAATTAAAAATAAAATTGTAAATAGTTTTCAGGATCAGGTCTGACGCAACGGTAGCAATTGGCGAATATTATTATTGAGTGATTTATGAATGCCAATATTTTAATTAGCAGGTTTTTAATTCGTCGTAGCACACTTTCTTTATTGTGATCGCCGTGGTGCGACGATCCGAGGTTCGATTCCCGACTCGGGGTATCGAATTTTTGTAATACTATCCCGAAGTACTGGTGAAATTTTCAAAGCGAATATCAAAGAAAGGAACGAAGTGAGTTGGAGGAACGAACGAAAGGAACGTAGACATAGGAGCGAAGACGTTCCCAAGTTCCTCAGAAAAGGAACGCCTTCTTAGGAACGAGATGTTTCCGGTCCGTTCCTACCCCGTATTAAAAATGGATTAAATCGAATCGAATCACCATACCTCCGAACCACAAACTCTAAACTCCAGGTGTTAGGAGGATTTATTAAAGCGCTTTTCAGAGATGGAAATAGGAGCTTGCTAGATATATATTTCGAAATTGAACGGAAACTAGCGTAAAATCAAATATGGACACTGGGACCTCCTCTCTGATGCGTGATAGGAAGTGTGGGGAGGAGGGGAAGAGGAGGAGTGAATGCATCGCCGGCATTCTATGTAACAACGTTCCCGACTGAAAGCGTTGTTGCGCAACTACGGTTGCTTGGCAGGATGCAGCGGAAAATGAAGTATGCCCCTTAAAAAAATTGAGTTGCCTCAAAAAAAAAAACAGTTAATGCTAAAAAATTAATTACCAGTTGATGAAACGAATATCGAGTTTTTTATCAGTATTTTATACAAATTGAGTTATATGTCGACATATTTTTCATGAAATAATAATTTTAGTATTACTATTAATTATGTAAAACTCAAGTGGTGTATCGGGCCACTTTTTTTAGAACTTTTTTGAATTATCATGAGAGAAAAATTTGAAATTATTTGGCAAAATTTCTATTTGGTCAGTCATTTCGGCGCTCGAAATTTTAGCAAATTAAAGTTGTTCAAATAAATAAATAAATTGTAACCAACAATCCAAGAATGATCCTAGAAAAGTTTAATTATCTGATTTTTCTTCTTCTAATTTTCATTAATTTCATTTACCGGTACTTGTTGTGGGGGGGGGGGGGGGGGGGGGGGGGGGGGGGGGGGG
>JAUJYS010004062.1:0-12365 GCA_033995665.1 Melogona broelemanni | reverse complement strand
ACTACTAAGTTTGGTATTATTGTTTGACTTTGGTGTTCTTTCGCAGGTTTTTCCTTTACCGATGATTTGCTCGTACTAATATTTTCAGTGACCCAAACTGTGCTTGTTATTACAATAGATGGCAGTACAGTCGCTACTAACTGTACAACTCGTAAATAGAGTATCGTAGTAGAACTGAATCTACGACGATTCTAAATTAAGTTTGTGATCTCGTTCGTCTTCAATTCACGTGGTCTCGTGATTAACATTTTAATATTTTGATGTACAACTCGTGTTTGCTACAAACTGCTTGGTGTTTTCACTGTGAACCAGTTCTGCGCATGACCGATAGATGGCACCAGCAGCGTTGAGCGGTTCAGTGGCGGCTTTTTTTTACTGGGAACACGGGATCGCGTTGACGTTATTCCGACGAGTTTTCTCTCGCCGACGAGGTTGTGCGCCAACAATTTGTTCTCCGTGCCGCGAGCTCAAAGCTATCCCGTCTTTTTAAGACAAAACTTTTCTGAGGATACTATTCACCCCAAAAATGATGTCAGCGTGGTGTTCAGCAGGTGAAAAACGCTTGACTTTGTCAATATCATTCTAAAGTGAGAAGCCAAGGGAAAAA
This sequence comes from Melogona broelemanni, assembly GCA_033995665.1. Lineage (NCBI taxonomy): Eukaryota > Metazoa > Arthropoda > Diplopoda > Chordeumatida > Chordeumatidae > Melogona > Melogona broelemanni. The sequence continues at coordinate 11,758 of JAUJYS010004062.1, read as the reverse complement.
GCTGGTACCAGATGAACCCGGGCGACGCGAATCTAGTCGGCCTACCCAGCGTTCTCGGCCGGGAGAAAAAGTTTTGTCCGCCAATGGTGTTGGCTAAACTTTTATCTTTTAATTTAGTTTCGCGTGTTCAATTTTTCCTATGAAGACAACGACCATGTCGGCACACTATTACAAGCCGTACAAAAACGAGCCCGATTCGGAGAATCTCGACTGGGCGGACAACGGAACGATCGTCGAACCGAGGAACGGAGCGGTGCGCGTGCGACGCGGACGATGCCGCCTCGTCGATCTGTTTTCCCGGCGAGCGGCTTGCGGAACGGGCGTGGTGCTGCTGTTGCTCATCGTACTGGCTTTCTTCGTCGGCTATTTCTCCGCGGAGCGATCGGGCTCGGCCATTCCGCTCGGTTCGGCGGCCGGCAGCAGCGCCGGTCCCGGCACCAATGTTTACGATTCGTACGACGAGGACGAGTCCATCCGGGATCGAATTCTGGAGACCATCGACAAGGATAACATCGAGAACAACCTTAGGTAAGCTTTATCGTGTTCATTCTAAAATAAGGATATTCATGCACCAAGATTTGTATAAAATTTTGCACAAGAGTTTGTCCAAATCCATGAAGAGTTTTTATTTTCAGAGTCGTATTTCATTTTTTTTTTACAGATTTGGGTAAAACCTTGTGCAAAACTTCTTACGAAACTTAGTGCATGATGACCCTTATTTAATTATTAACTTTAGTAGTTACTAAATTTATTACTTGATAATAATAGCATAATAATAATAATTATGTACATTACACTTGTAGCTACTATTTTATAGAGCTAATATTCGCTCTTATGCTAATATATTTGTATTTAAGTATTTTTCTATCTGGCAAGTGTAGGCAATAGCTGGAGGAAACTCAACAAAATTGACCTAACTATAAATGTTAGAGTGATGGTATTTTATGCGATAATAAAAAAAAATCTATAAAAAATTTATTTTCAAGTTGCTTTTTAGATTCACAAAAAATAGAAAAAATCACAAAAAATACTTTATTTTCAACTTGATTTTTAAAAAAATTGTTTTTTTTAGATTATCGCAAAAAATTCTCATTTTACTACTTTTTAGTTTTATATACAGTATGTAGCAATATCTTTTTTTAAAAACATATCCTAAGAAAGGAATGCAAAATCTTAAAAAAATGATGACTGCGTCACGTTTCTGAAGACAGATAGGCGAAGGTAGAATTTACTCTTTTCTTTGTTCCCGCCAATTGATCACGTTTATAGTTAGGCCAATTTTGCTACGTCTCCCCCAGCTATTGCCTACATTGGCCAGACAGAAAAAAAAAATACATAAGTATATCGGATACGGGGTACAAGAGCGAATTAGCTCGATTATTTCGGGATAAGCAGTCTCGTGGGTGAGCCCGCGCTTGCCACATGGCACTGATGACAGCTAGCGATTGGAGGAAATAGGCGATGAATGTTACACCCCTCTCGGTGATTTTACGATGCCCGGGGCCACCAACCGAATAACAATTTGCGGGCCATAATGCCACGGCGCGGCGCTGCTTGTTTCAAGGTTGGGAGAAAGAATAAGGTCGATGTGTAACCGAGGAAAACTGTCTGGAAAGAGCGCCGACAATTTATAGAGGACGTTAGTTTTCTGTCTAAGTACTTACTTGTTGGATACATCTTTTTTCTCATCGCGCAATGTTGAGCTCGTGGTTCAGGGATAAATAGCGTTCATTGGAAATATTAAACGCGCACATTAAGCTTTTTCAGAAATGACGAGTCGACGAAAACTGCCGTCAATGAGCTGGTGAAATTATCCCGATTTAGACCAAAACAAGTTTGCATTTAATCAGTTTCCCGTATTTGTGGGTTTGTTGGGATTGAAATCTGAACTGATGGAATGCATAACGACTAGTCATGCGATAAGGGAAAGTGTAAGCGCTTTTTCGAAAAACAATTATGATTTGGCTGAGGTTTCGCGATAAATAAAATTTGCTACTGGAACTGTCTGTTTCCCGGCTGTTACAACCTCATAGTTTTTAAAAAGTATACGGCACATTTTTTAAGCATAGGACATATTTATTGGTGAATACCTGCAATTAAATTTACTTATTAATTAAATTTCACTTGTCACCTTTGCTGGGATTCACAGGTTGTTGTAAGACAAAATCTGGTAGTAAGTGTAGTTCACATACTGACTCAGTGACAGCGGCGCTGCGATGCGTAATACAAATTGAATGCGAATCGCGGAGCCACTGACCCTGTGGGGAAATATGTGAACTACAATTACTACCAGATTTTGTCTTACAACAACCTGTGAATCCCAGCACTGGTTACCACCTTTCGGTGGGTCAGGGTGAGAAAATAGCTAGCTGGATACGGGTGCATGTGCACTGCAAAAAAAATTGTTTTAGTGGTGCCGTGTGGTTTGGCGTAATGGTTAGAGCGTTGGACTTGTGCGCTCCTGATCGTGGGTTCGATTCCCGACCGAATCCTAAAGTGTTATTCTGGCGAGAGAAATTCTCACGCGCGCGCCTGCCTTCGGAAGTATGCCCATTTTTGTACAATATTAGGTCAGGGTTCGTATCCGTCTGGAAAGTCATCGGAAATAAATTTTGGTCAGGTGAAAATTGTCTTGAAAATAGGATGAGTCGGGGCATATCGGGAACAAAATTGAAAATTTCATTTGTGTAGATTTCTTGTTTCGTTTTATTATTATCACTTGTAAAAGAAAATTGTGCTACATTTTTTTTTTAAATCGCCAAGCCAATGTTCTAAAAAAGGGTTTTTGTTTTAAAATAAATTTAAATTAAAAAATTGTTTAAATTTTTTTTTTTTTTTTAAATAAATTGGGGGATAAAAGATCAGTCTGTATTTGTTCATTTCAGTGCGCATTTCCTTTTCTCATTTTTGACTCATTTCTCATTAAGACAGCTTTTCTCAGAATTGTTCATTTTGTGCGTCACACGTCACGCGACGATGCTCTGAATGTGTCGTCATACGTCTAAGTGAACACCGAGACCTATCACCCCACGTATAATCCTTTCAAGTTAGGCGAACACCGGGTCGCGGGAGGATAGCGGTCGTTTCGGTTTCGAAGGGAATACGGGCAATCTCAATATTAAAGACGAAACATATCTCCGGTTTCTCGGGTTTGGGCCGATGGGAATTGAGTTTTCGTCTGGTCTGACTTGCAAAATCAAGATATGCAAATACGGGCTTGTCGGCGACGGCTTAACACCCCCACAGTCTGGCCGCGAGAGCACGTAGTAGACCCGCTGAACTGCCGTTACACGGTGTAGTAGTAACGGTATGCTCTTCTATCAAACTTTACACCGTCACCATATTGAGCGGCTCCACATTTTTCGATGTTAATACTTCGTTTTATTTGATCAATTCGGCTGGCCCGTAGAATTTTCATTGGCATTCATTTTGCGTTTGAGAACATATTCACGGCATAAAATTATGTTTTCAAACGAAAGACGTTTACTTTTCATTTGTATAAAATTAAACGTTGGAAAAATATTGCTTCATTCGACAAAAAAATTGAGAAACGTTTTTTTGGTTGAAATTTTAAGATAGATATTTAATAATGCGATATTCAGAGTAAAAAAAGTATTAAATTTTATTATTTTTTATTATCTCATCTGATATGACAAAGGATAGGCTTTAAAAATTGTGACAACTTTTTTTGGTTCAAATTTAATTAAATTTTTGTCTCCAAGATGAATAAGAATAATTGAGGGTATTGATTGAAAGTCGTACATAGTCGTAGGTACTTTCAAAACGTCACATATGTTGCTGTTTCCATCCTTTTTGGTCAGGATACCCTCAATTATTTTCATTCATCTTCGCGTATTATATTTTAATTAATTATTTTTATTATTTTACCTGATTAAGGCCTCTGTCGTTGTTTTGCGTTACTATTATTTACTGTGACAACCTTTCTTGGTTCAAATTTAATTAAATTTTTGTTTGCAATAGATTGATAATATTATATTTTCATTATTTTTATTATCTTACCTGATTAAGGCCTCTGTCGTCGTTTTTCGTTAGTATTATTTTAAAGGCTATTATTCAAGATGCTTAAAAGTTTTTGCACTTCGAAACAATGCGCCCCAAGCGGGCAACCTGGTAATTTTGCCTAGCTCATGCTTCGGACCTAGGTAAAGACCGTTAACGTGTACCTGTCATCGTACAGGTACTGGTCACACGGCTTTACTTCCATTACAAAGAAAGGCGTGTGTGTACAATTTTTTTTTGCCCGAAAAATTTTGGATGTCTCGTTCGGGAATTGAACCCGCGTCTCGGGCATAACAGGCGAGAACGCTAACCACTAAGCCACACGAAACCTTTAGGTTTCGGTCGTGTACTATGTTTTTTATCGATAAAATAAGGATAATTTTGGTTTCGATTGAACTCGGTGAAACTGATATTCCGTTTTCAGCATGAACCCTGTGATGTTTTCACGTAAATGCCATATTGTGTTAGCGTCAACACTCATGTGATAAAAGATTTTTAGCAGAGCAGGCTGAATACTTTGAAACGTGCTCCCAGAACAGAACGGCAATTCCGCGAAGCCCAAGCGCGAAATGATTTATTACGTAAGCCAGACCTTTAATTCGTCCGCGTAAGTTTCTACTTGTAATTTGTGACGCGGGGAACTCTAATGAAACGGCTTCCTACAGAATTCTAATAACTCTTTTCGAAATGTTATACAACCACTCGGCTCGGTGTAATCTAATTAACTCGAATTTCGATGCAGCCTTCACTGTATATATTTTTTAAATAATATTTTTGAAAAGCCCAGAATCCGTTCTACGCTGGGTGGGGTGAGGGAGGGGTTCTCGTTTGATAAAATTAATAACACCTGCAGGTCGACTGGCATAAATTGTCGAGGAGTCTGATCACGATTGCCTCGTACCTATGTGCACGGTGTTTACGTCACAGACGTAGAAATTAATTTCCGTAAATTGGATTTGTTTAATTGCGGGTTTGTTTGCCTCGGCGGTCGCTGCGCGCGCTCTGGATGTGTAATTGAAAATAACTGTGTTCTGCTGGTGGTTGTGGTGTGGTGTGCGCGGAATATTAAGTTTTAATTGATGTCGGTGTTCACATTCAGTCGTTTATTAGTTATTCGAAGTTTTGTACTTTTATTACAACCTTTTATTTAGCCTGTCTGTATTTGTTTCAATTTATTTGAGGTCATTTTTAATTATCTTTCAAACGTCCTAGAGAGCTGAAATTTTATGTGATGCATTTAAGTTTTGACGAGTCAATGAAAATATCAAAATTCGTTATAAGAGGTACTTTGTCGCGGATAAAAATTGTCGAAAATTAATAACGTAGTTAAATTATTTGTTTGTGCATCCGATCTGGCCGAGAGCTAAGGGTTCTCGCTCACCAACCAGCGGATCTGGGCTCGATTCCCAGCGCAGCCGATCGTTGATTGGCTCATGGTACTAAGCGAGGGAAGGCAATGGCAAACCGCCTCTGTATTCTGCCAAGAAAAACGCTGGGTGTCGGGGGATCGAGGGTCGGGGTCCGGAGACGACATACTACTGTTAAAACCAGTCCCAGGACTGAATAACCAACCAAGAAACTGTAACTGGAGCTGGTTCCTTTTTTCATCGGAGGAACGGGAACTGAAACGGGTTCCTTTTGAAAAGAACGAACCCAACACTGCTACTCTCCCCACTATCACTTTCGAAACTCGAATGTTGTGGGTGATAAGTCTCTCGTGCGCATGCGCATCGCTCGTCGGAACTGGCTTAGCCCGTCCGCAATGGCTCGATATATTCCTTCACGCAGGGCTTTTTCTTCTATATTTGCGCTTGCTTGAGAAAGCGAAAGAGAGAAGGAAAGACCTTATTCGCTTAAGACGAGAAAGTAGGTCTCCAGCACTTTCGATCGCGGAGAGTGGCCGCTGCTGCCGGAATATGGAAGACGTGCATGCGCCGCGCCGGCAAAAGCGGGACACACCGTTCCGGCCAAATGGGTCAACGCGCCCCGTGCGATTAGATTAGCTGTTGTTGGCTTTTTCCTGCTTCCTCTTAACTACTTACTAGGTGAGCTGGTTTACCGGGTTGATTCAATCGCGTTGGTGCGCGCATTGTTTGCAGGTGTTAATTTTGTGCGACGATTAGGAAAAAAAAAAGTGATATTTTTTTTAGTTGCACGCCGTATCATACGCCGCGTTCGAATTTGGTCATTGAATATTAATGTTAGACAAATTATGTTTGAATTCGCCACACTAATATTTTTTTAAACTATAAATTCACTGCGGTGAATAGCACAGCAGGAGATTTGTTACCCACCAATCGCCTCAAAAGAGCATTTATGGAGGGGCACATTTTCACCAGTACCCCAGGATCGAATAAGCGAGAGCCTGCGCCGGGAATCCAATCCGGTACCGCCCTCACCTCAGTCGGTTGCAATACCGACTGGGCCAAACGTGTCGTACTTTGCATGTCGCCAAGAATATTTTCAAAAAATCCAGTGTGATTGCTTTCCGAATCTGATTCTGGCGCTTTACAAAATAGCGTTTTTTTAGTCGCTCTGAAAATGATCAAGCAGATCGAAAGTTCATATATTTTGTTCATGTACCTGATCAAAAATTGAATATTTAACTTAATTTTGCATTTTCTATGCGATATCTGCAGATATGATATTACCAAGATCGACGGTTTTCTCACGAGAGTTCAACTCCCTGCCCAATTTTTTTTTCTCTCCATCGTCCATTCATTGAGTTTTATTTCGTTCATTCGCTCAATCGTGCATTGGTGGCCAAGTAGGGGTGCGTTCCTCTTTTGAGTTCTGGTCTTCTGTAAAGGGTTGAGCTATTGCCGCGGAACGTCGAAATATATGTTGCGCGCGCGTGCGCCATTGCCGCCACTCGTTTGTCCCACTTTGTACCTTTTCGCTGCCGTACGTACCAGAGTGGATCGAATAGAGAAAAAAAAAACTAGGCGTTAAAAGCCGACGTCTTGTCTGCGCCTGCGCGAACCGCATTCTGACACGCACGTGCCACCGCCAGAGGGCGCGCCCGCTCGCTACCGCGTCACGCCGTATCGGACCATCGCACGTGCGCCGCCAAGTCAGCTGTTTCCCAATGCCGGCGCCCGCAGTGAAAATCAGCGCTACCTCTTCGGTGCGGTCACTGCGTCATCGCACCTAGGAATGCACCGCTTGAAATTGAATTCAGTCTTAAAAATAGAGTTTCTTGTACAGATTAAGATTCTTACCAATGTGTGGTTGTAGGCGAATTAGGAGACCTGGTAATTAGGAATTTGGTCTAACCTTGGTAGGGATATTTAACGTGTGCCACGGTCCACACGGCTTTACTTCCATTCCGAATGAAGATCACGATCGAGATATTTAGCCAAATGGTCTCTTGTTACGGAAATACAATAATAATTGTAAAATTAAAGCGAACAAGTGGTTATGCGTTATGCCAAACCTGGTTATTGTTATGTAAAGTGGTTATGCCAACCAATGCTGTTTGTTTCCCATGCATTCATGCATAATGAACCTGTTTTTTCTGATTCTAAAATTAAATTTCGAAACTTCCTTGCTTATTTGGCACACAAACCCATAACGTGTGATCCAATGACCAACTTATTAATACCAGGCACTTAAATATTTACTTTTAAAAAAAATTCTGACGAAATTTAGCGAAATTAGCAGTTTTGTACGTGAGAGGGCGTTGCGATCGATGCTCGTCGCCGCCGAGGCAGCCGTTCACTTCCTGACCGCATTGCCAAAAAAAAAACGCATGTGGCACCGAAATCGATTGGAATCTATAATAGATTTGGCCTAATCATTACTGCGTACAGTATGGCGGGTAAAGCGTGCCTTAATATTGGGACAAACGACCCAGCTACAGTCACGAATCGGCTAAATTGACCGCAGAACACCTGCATTTTGGAAACGCAGTCGATCAAGCAAATATTCTAGCACGATGAGAAAATCCGTAAAGGTCTGAAATTCGAAGAAAATATTTATCCCTGAATTAAAAATAATTTAGTTTATCAAAGTGGACGTATTAACATGCACATGACCATTTTAAGCTCGTTACGAATTTAGTATGCGCCGCGAGCTTATTCAGGCAAGGTTTTCGTTATTATTATAAATATAATTTATTCTGTAAATTGCAGTATTCCCAATGAATAACCGTTTAAACTCAATTTCTGCAGTTCGTTACGAATTTAGTATGCGACGCGAGCTCATTCATGCAAAGATTTCGTTATTTTTATGAATAACCTTTAAAAAATTCTGTAAAATTACAGTGTTGCCATTTGAAGGATAATTTAAATCAAATTTATGTAGTTAAATTACTGTGTACTCGTGTACCCGTTCTCAGATTAAAAACACGGTTTTTAATCTCAGAAAGGATCGCCATGTTTTTTTTTTTCTTAACATTATCTATTTTATTTTTAACACCATTTTATTTCTAATTAATCCATTTGAAAAACATTTTTTTTCTAATGTCTATATTTAATTTTAGTTTTACTTATCGGATTACTTTTTTTTTTAATTCGTGGCACCAGTTTCGATCAAACTCAAGACGAATAAAACAATTTCCTCTGTTCCTCACGGATGAAAGGTGTCGGGCTTCATATTAAATATTAAAACTGTCGTATTTTATATCATTGACTTTATATTAAATATTAAAACTATCGGATTTTATATCACTGATTTTGTTTACATTTAATTGGTTTTACTCAATTAATTCAACATCTGCGTTTGAGTTTACATTTTTACACCATCATCGTTTAAAATAATTACTCTGACAAAATATGTATTTATTAAAATGATAGTTTTATTTGCTAATGGCGGCATTAGCTCAAATCGAGACTCAATCTCATTTTTGAAGAGTTAACAGCCTCTCAGTCTCAACATTTTCGATCGACTTCTAATCGAATACCGTGTTCTATATTTTTTACCCCCTTAGATCCCGCACGCCATGCAAGATGACCTCCTGCTGGACAAGCCCACCTCGCCTTCGTCCAGCGTCCAGGTGGTCAAACAACAGCAACAACAGCAGTCCAGCCAACCTGACTCCGACACGTCATCAGTAGGCGACGGCCCGGTAGCACCCGGCAACAACAGCAGCAACGGAGCCAACAACGGCAGCACCCCTGATTCCGGCTACGCGGCCGCCCGCAAATCCGTCAAAGACTCTGACCCCGATACCCTCAACGGCTCCCAGCAGCAACAACACCACGACAAGAGCAAGATGTCGTCCGTCGAGCACCCGGCCTCCGTCTCCCCCCTTCAATCCGGCTTCGGCTCCTCCTCCGACGGATCCGGCTACTGGTCCAACGAGGAGTCCTTCATGCAGGGTGTGACGGCCGCCATGAACGGCCTCTCCTTCCAGGGTTACCCACCCGGCAACCAGCAGGGCGGCCGACCCGGCTACAACCTGAGCGCCGCGCTACAGGCCCAGCAACAACACCAGCAACAGAGGCGCCCCATAACGGTAGCCTCTAACAACAGCTTCCCGCATTCGGCGGCCGTGACTGCTCGCCAAGTGGCAGCCGCGGCGGCTGCAGCGCAGCAGCACCACCAGAGCATGTTCGTGCCACCCAAGACCTACGGAGGAGGTGGAGGTGGCGGTGCGTGGAATCAACCGCCGTCGGTCAGTGGTGGTGGTGGTGGTGGCACCTGGTCATCCTCGGCGCCGCCCGGAGCGCCATCGCCCTGGGCCAGCGCCGTTCATCATCAGGCTGCCCAGCAGCAGCGGCGGCCTCTACCAGGTGGCGTGGTCAGTCCGATTTCGCCACTGAAGAAGACGGTGTCGCTGCAGGGTGGAGGTGGTGGTGGGGGTGGCAACGGTCAGCCCGGGTCTATGGTCATCTCGCCGTCGAGGTTTCGGCGTAGTACCTCGTTTCCTGGCAAGCAGCAGCCTCAGCAGCACTTTGGGGGCGGTGGACATCACGGCGGGCCAAACCTGACGTTCGAGCTGAGCGGTGGCGAGGACTCCAGGGATGTGGCTTCGTTACTTCAGTTTCAGGTGAGAGCACTTTTTTTAAATTCTGCATCGGAATCGCCGTTTCTAGGTTTACCAGCATTTCCGTAGGTGAGAGCACCGGGGCTTTTTTTTTTGCTCCTGGTTTTAAGTCGGGGGGGTGGGGGGGTTATTTTTGTTTTTCTTGAATCGAAATATTGATTTTTATTATTGAAAATAAATTGAAAAATCGATTCTTATTATTTTAAGGAGATGGACAAAAAATAAGTAGAATATCAGGTATTTTTTTTATTTTTTTATTAGTAGGAGAAATTCTCCTCACTGCAGGAAATTCTGCTCCCTTCGTGATGCTTAGGCAATATGTGAAGGCCACATTTTCGAGCGGAAAGGCCATTTCAAACCACCAAATCTTTTATTTCATTTTTAAATATTGTTAACAAATTGTTATCCGTGTCCGTGTCAGTGGGTTTTTTTTATACACATGTGTAGTTTCGTACATTCCTAAGCAATTTGTTCGCTTGCGTTTTAAACTGATAAAAAAGGACATTAAGTGGTATCGTTTAATTTCCTTGCCCGCCAATACAATCACAACAAAACTTATCCTTCGAACCGGTTGGCTATTCCGGCCGATTACAATTCTCTCTTCCCACCACCACCAACCGGTTACGATCTCCTAACACAAAATACCCCAAAACTGAACGCTTGAGTTGTGCCCGGGCGGAGCAAACCGGCGCCAATCATTTTAGGAAACGGGATGATGGTGGTGGTGATAGTGGTGCGGCCGGGAAGGACCTTCGGAATTGATTACAAATTTTTACCTGGCGCAATATTTGTACACCTGAACCCTCTGCGCAGCATCTAGCATGCCTTCGATGAATGCCATATGGCTCGAGCCGCTCAATGATCACTCATCGGCGGTGTGCTTCTCTAAGCGTGGGCTCTATTGACCCAGATTCCCCCTTTGAATGGATGATGCGATGAGGAAGTCATAGGAGGAATGGGAGGGAAGGGGGGTTGGGAGGTGGGACACGTCCCATATATGTGTACGGTATATTTTTGGGGGCACCATCGTTCGCCACTTGATTAACCACAAATCGCCTTCCCTTCGCTTGCGCCACTGTATGTATTCGGCGATCGGTCATCCATCGCTGATTGTTAGGGGACCGGATGTTTAGATTTTTGTTTGTTTACCTGGTGAAAGTGGAGGGCGAATGTTGGTCACGTGTTAACGGGGAATCGAAAGTAATGGTGACTTGCTATATCAGACTATTCAACTTTTGGCTCAATTACTAATTAACGTGTTAAATATCAATCGGCCTAACATCGGGGTGGTCAAATCATGGGTATCGGGAATTTATAGTTAACTAGTTATTATTTATATTTTTTATGAAATATTACGTTTTACTGTTTTATTGTAATTTGATTATTGTTTTAATTTTAATACTGTTTTTTTGTTAGATAACAAAATCGGTTTTTTAAATGAGTTACGGGGTCGAGTCTCATTCCGTTCGCTGAAACCTATAAAAGCGATTGAGGTTTTTTCAAAAAACGATCACAATATCCAAAATTAGTGATGTTTTACTGCGATATTTTTAATTAAAAAATAATTATTTTAAGTAATTATTTATTTGTTTATTCTAATAACTATTCATTTATTTATATCAATATATATTTTTAATTTCGATTCATTAAATTTTAATGTCATTTAAAATTCATAGAGTATCGTAGTAGAAGTGAATCTACGACGATAGGATGAGAGTTCGTCGAAGTGAAGATCAAAAATATTAAAAT
>JAUJYS010004061.1:0-12366 GCA_033995665.1 Melogona broelemanni | reverse complement strand
TGCGTATGCATTCGCAGCCCACGTGCAGTTGCAATTTTGCATTTTTTGCAATTCACGTGCTGCTGCAATTTGCGCGCGTCAGCTGCATTCGCCGCGATTATTCGCCTAGTGAAATACCGCCTTAAACTTCTGGTCCAGTTTGCCGTGCAGCTTTACTTTGGCGGTTGCCATGTCGTTCGGTGCATGAGGGAATGTGGAAAAGGGCGAGAGTTTGCGAGCGTTGCTAGGGGGAGCTACAGTCGAGCGGGCTCCCGCAGCGAGCCGCCGCTAATGGCTCCTTCTTATGCTAATAATCGAATGATTATGACATGATGTAATTATGGAATTTATTAAACTGTAATTAGCTGTCTGCTTCCATTACCTCTGGAGTGTGGCTCTGTGGAGCGTGGCGGCCGCCCTCTCGCTTCGCCCGAACGGGGTAGTGCGTGTTATGGTTTCCACGCATGAAAAATAGGCAGCTGCGATAACGGTAGATTGAGGGGGGAACAGGGGAATTGGTGGTGGTTGGGGGAGAAAGAGGACCCTAGGGCCGGATTCGGCACAGCGGTGTAAGTATACAGGGTGACTCGGTGAAAGTTGAATCCGTTTTCTGTTGATGGATGCAACAGCTAATTGAGAGGTGGCGGGTGGAGTAGTGGTTAGGGTGTCGTGACGCGAGTTCGATTCCCGATACCTCCGGAATTTTTCGGGCGGTAGGCACACCTTTCTTCTGAATGGAAGTGAACAGTGTTGAGCAGGAACGGCAAAGGTAAATTCAAAGAATTCGTTCCTTTTTTGAAGAACGTTGAAACGTCCTCGTTCCTATTTTTAGAAAGGAACGTTGAAACATCCTCGTTCCTTTTTCTAGTAATTAACGTTGGAACGTACTTGTTCCTTTTCATAAGGAACGTCCAAGGATTTAGGAAGTTCCATTTGATTCAAATGAAAATGGCGACGCGCTCGATAAACTGCAAAATATTTAATATTATTTTCTACTATGACTACAAAGTTTTAAACCTTTTGAAATTCACAGGGAATTATCGTGGAGTATGGCGACAGTTGTTTATCCTCAAATTAGTTAGAACATTGCGTTGAAAAGTTAAATGACTGCCGCATCGAACCCAATTTCCTGTTTGTTTATATTAAAGGAGCGATGAACGTCCTCGTTACTTTCCTTTTCTGGAGGAAAGAGGCCTCAACAACAATTGGCAATTATTTTATCGAAATTTTATGTCACTCTGCTATTGTACTCACATTTCTAAAAAAATTAAAATTTAAAACGATCAATTTTTGCTTCTAGGCTGAAATAGGCCGTAGTGTTCGTCGCTGTTACATCCTACCCAATACCGAAATCGTTTTTGGACGTCCTAGCGACCACGACGAAACAGGGGTGGCCGAAGGTATGACAGAAATCCAATAAAAGTAACTACAATTTACATTGAACATTATTTTGGCGTTAATATTCATGTGTTAGAGTAATTTGCCATCAACGGACTTTAATAAAACCTATAAAGGTATCCTGTAAGCTACTTGTATATTTAATATCCTGTGCTGGGATTCACAGGTTGTTGTAAAACAAAATCTGGTAGTAAGTGTAGTTCACATATTTCCCCACAGGGTCAATGGCTGCGCGATTCGCATTCAATTTGTATTACGCATCGCAGCGCCACGGTCAATGTGGAACGTATGTGAACTACTCTTACTACCAGATTTTGTCTTACAACACCTGGTGAAACCCGGCACTGGAAAATACGAAAAGCGCCTTTGTGCACCATCACAACGATAAGAAATTCTCCAAGTTAAAACATTTTTTTTTTTTCGTTAGAGTTTAACAAAAAAAATAAAAAATAAAAAATAGATCGTGAAATTTATTTTACATTCACAAGTTTAACCCAAAACTCGTATATTATTCTATCTAAAATTTCAAACAATATTTCATTTTTAAATTTAAAGGCAAATTGTGTCAATTTTCCAATAAGAGATCAACTTTTGTTTCAAGTTTTCCAAAATTTGATACAAATTTAAATGACTCGATTGTGAGAAGGAAACAATCGAATAATTTAAATTTGACGAGAAAAGACAAAAAAATCATCCGTTCATTAATTCGGTTTTCATTTGTTTTATCAAGCCATGAACCATCTCAGCGTTTCCCCCTGCTCGGCACCGTCCAGCCCCGTCCAGCTCGGGATGCCGTCAACGTCGCCCGCTTCCACCGCCTGGGGGCGCTCGCGAGCGCCCGTCGTCGACTACGTGGCGCTCAACAAGGCGGCGGTCCACTCCCCGCGCCGAACAACCTCTCCGCCGCGTTCCAAGTACTGCCCGTCGCGGATCCGCGTGGAACCGTCGGAGATGGTACACGGAGTGAGAGGCCGGTGAGTGTTCCAACACTCTTTTTTAACATATGCTCCTACAATTTCACAATTTGCAACGCGAATAGAGACGCCTCAATTTTTCGCCGCGCTTTTATTTGAAGATAAATTGCTTAGACAAGCGTAGACAAAAATGCCTAGCATACTGTACATGTTCGTCGCGCTCGGATTAAAGGCGATAAATTAGTTTCCGGAATTTATATTTTCAATAATGAACGGTTGCCTGGATTCAATGAAATTCGGTTAAAATATTCTACAGTCATTTCTGAGTATTTTGCAATTTTTCGAATTCCCGAGTTGTTTCAAGAAATAAATTCACGCTGTTAACAATGTTTGGAACAATGCATCTTCAGAAGCACAATCAGTCAGTATGTATGTACGGAATTTCATTAAACTTCAAGCAGCCGTTCTTTTTTTTTTAAATCTAATACTAGAAGACTAAAAGTGGGGTCTGTCTGAAGCCGGCACGTGACCTAAACTGAATTTATACAAAACACGTGCAGTGCGATAAAGAGATGTAGGCATAGAAACTAAACTCTAGTAATTGTCGAAGAAATATGTTGACATGAAATTTGTGTTACATTCATGACGTCATCTACCTTCGTGACGTCATATACCGTCATGACGACATCATCTGTAATGACGTCACCAATTTATTTTAATTTATTTTATTTTTTTTTATTATTTTTTTTAATATTTTTTTTTACACAACCGGGCGAAGCCGGGCTAAAAAGCTAGTTAACTCATAAACCTAATGAACGCCATTGATAATTTGAGGAATGTCAAGACACAGTAAATCGAGACGTTTCAGGGCCATAAATAAAAGTTGATTGAAAAGTTTCCCAATCCTAGTGGCGCCAGCTAGCGATAACCCTCGGCGCGAATACCAAACGCGCCCGAGTTCCCTACCCATTACGGCCCCTCGCTTTTGCCACGCCACTTCGCAGATGACCGCCAAACGGTCACCAATTGTTCTCTTATTGAAAGTCTCTCTCGGTCCGTACCTCGCTCAGGAAATGTTAGCCAGCACTAAGCGATTCTCGCTCCACTAACTCGATTGTCTATTTGGTATATTTTCATTTGACGAGTGCAGTGGACAGACTCAGACCCTTGCTTTCTCATCCTCCACCCGACAGTATGGAATCGTTGTTGTGCAAAGTCGGGAACCGCCTCTTTTCAGTCACTGCCCGCTATAAACCCCTCATAGGCTTCATAAATAATCATTATATGGATCAGTGTTGGATGGAAAAGATCAGTCTTGTGTTCGTTCTTTTAAAAAAGGAACCCGTTGCAGCTTACGATACTTTTTCGGAAAGAGGAACCGGGTACAGCTCTGATTCTTCCTAAGTAAAAATAGAACCGGTTCCAGTTCTTACTGAAGTTGAAAGAAGCCTGACCAGTTCTAGTACCTTTTCAAAAGGAAACCTGGAACATATCCGTTTCTTAAATAGATAATCGAAAATATGACTTTCTGAACGAAAGAAAAATATATAAACTTATATTTATCCATACAATGTCTACAATGAAAATGGGATTATTATCCCTTGAGTTTTAAACGCGAACACTATCATTGTCGGCCCTTAGTGGCTCAGATATAATCAATGGGTATGGCAACATCCTACGAAGCCGACGGTCCCTGGTTCGATTCCCGGCACAGGCTTTCGTTTATTCGATCACATATCTCCATAGAGACACGAGGATGCAGTAATACTGTAGTGCTCTAGGCATTACGGTGATTAAAAAAAAAATATCTTTAAACTCTCCCTTGCCTCTCACATATCACCATAGCCACACGGGGGAAGTAATCTTGTAGTGATTTGCACAACAGTAATTAAAATAAGAATTTTTTAAATATTCTGCCCATAGCAAAAGGAAGGACCGTCCCAGTTACCTAAAAAACGGAACGAAACCGTTCCGTGTGGTCTTTTCTGGGAAAATAAACCTAGGCGTTCCAAAGCTCCTGAGAAAAAGAACCCGTTCCTAGGAACAAAACTTTCCCATTCCGTTCATACCCAACACTTCCTTAGACCCCGTGTACACATTTGTATACCTGAAAAGCAAGAAACGCAGCGTCTGCTTCAATGGAAGCAAAGCATAAGCGGCGGTATTCTATCCCAATCACGCAATGCAACACAACTTAACGCACCGCATCCGTTTCAAACATAGTTCGCTTTCCTCCATAGCCCGCCTGCTTTACGTTATTGCGAATGATCGGCGCAGCATTTCATTTCCAACGCACCGAAGTCGCGGTTGGGAAATTCGAATCGTTCGCTTCTCCGCATAGCTCGCAAGATATATGCAGTTGCGAATGATCGGGGGGCACAACCAACAGTGCCTCTATTTTGTATAAAACGTTTGTCGTGCTTTTTACTTGCAAGCACGCCGGATTCTAACTTAAATATTAAGCAGGATAACGATTAACTTTGAAAAACGGACGACCTTACCTCAGGAAAACACCTGCTATTGTAGAAAGCGCAATTTGTTTATTCTCAAGCACGAAATAAAAATCATCAGAAAAATAAAAGCGGTACAGAAAATATTTGATCAGGGATCCCGGTAGGAACAGATTCCGAGAAAAACGCAGAATGCATGGTATTGTCGAAATAATTATCACCTTAATTATTTTTTTCCGAATTAAACACGCGCACAAATAAGTTTAAACATCCGAACTTGACAGTTGGAATGATTAATCAAAAATATGCACATACCATAAAAGAAATTTAGTTAACTCTAAGTGCCGCGGTAAATTAAAATAATTATTTTCAGGAAACATTTACAGTCAACCTTTGGTAACTATAATTATTTGAATTATTTAATTTTTATTTTAAGATTTTTTAAATATAAAATTAATAATATGCGTTTGGTGAACACGAGGGTCGTGGTGGATTCGATAGTGTTGCATCGCCATCGACCAGTTTGTCTGGAAAAAATAGAAGTAATATTTAACCTTTGCCTTTAATTTATGGCGACATACTGAGTTAATTTTTTGTCAAATAACGGCAAACGCGCTAAGAGAAAAACAAGGTTTTCTCCGAAATCAAACACTTGCATGAAAGGAAAGCTAAGAAACTAACCTCAATAATCAAACGCAATAGAATTAGTTTTGATGTAGATGGCGCCACATTCCCAACAAGACGCAACTAGCCTCATCCAAGAATAATTCGACTAGCGAATACGATTTTATTTCTACCCCCCCCCTCCCGTCTCCTCCACACATCACCCAGAGCACTTGGCTATTTCAGACAGCATTCATATCCGCCCGCAACGCCCATATCGGGTTCAATGAATGAAGAGTCAGCGACTGACCACTGCATGTATAGGGGCCAGCCAATATACAGGGGTTGGACAAAATAATAGAAACAGCTCTTTAAGGTACACAGAAAGATATGTTTCCATTATTGTGTCCAACCCCTGTACATCTATTCCTATACACAAAAGAGCGAAAGTAGACAACAGTGACTCTTTAAGGGGTCCGACTGACGCAGTCGTCGGTCAAACCGTGGACCCTTATTACTATGAACCGAATAATTAATTGTCCTTTTATACCCCAGGATAATTCAAGAGTTGAACACGACCAAAATGCGCGGTTGTCCGAGAGTATCATAGGGGGCGTGGTCGTCGATGAGGTTTGAGCTATGGGGGCCGGAAGTGGATAGAGGGATACGTTGTGACATTGAGCGGATGTGATACGCAGGCGCCGCGAATTATCATGGCCGAAAAGTCGGGGATGTTTTTAAAATGGGGGAGACGTGTCCAAATAAAACGCAATGAAGTCAATGGGTGTTAAGTATGGTAGACGAAGTGTAACTTACCCACGAATGCGTGTTTGGCCTCTGTGCGTGACGGCTATTGGTGCTCCATGGTGTCGTCCTGGAGAATCAGTTGGTTTGTCCCAGTGAAAGTCGATCGGCGATATTTGTCTAGGAAAAGAAAATATCGAACTTTTTTATTTCCATGGTTTTTAAATGGAGAATCAATGATTTTTTCAATTTTCAATTTCCTCGAACTTCAGTCGACATCGATAACTGTGCCAATATTTTTTAGTAAACAATGAAGTGAGCTAATGTTAGTTATCGAAATAACCTACATATGTTTTCCGATTAGATTACCAACATTGGGCGGTCGCAAAAAATGCTCAATAAATTTGCAAACCTCCTTAAATGTTTTATTTAAGTGTACAACACACCAATCGATGTGATGGTGAGACTATATAAAAATACAGTAGCGACAGCATTGAATCAGGGCTTCACCATCTATGCACACCTAACCCCCCTGCCCCCCCTCCCCCTCCCCCGATATGGTACGAGCCATTCGCATAAATAAAAAATCACAAGCACCACTCACAATCTAGAGAAGGGTTTACAATAACATCGGCGGTATACTATTGGATTTAACGGTAAGAGGTGCGTTAAAATATCCTCCCTTGCCGATTTTATTTCAATTGTGCGGTTCCTTTCAAATATACATGTACGTCTAGATTGACTAGATCGTCTTAATCGAAAATTGTTTGGCGAGCTCTCGCAACATACGTACAATGGCATACAGTATATCTTGATATTATTTTTAAATGAATTAACAATACTATTAATTAAGTGAACATTAAAGCAGGTGCAGAGATCATCCAGAAAGTCGAAAAACCATATGTACACCCGACATGGCACACATGCCATTTGTTAACATTTGATGACTATTCGATCCTGTCACATCTGCCCACACCACATTATCCACACCGCATACCATATTAACCTATTATTATTATGTCCTATGTTCTATGGAGACAGTACCGGTTTCACGCGCACCACTGCAATCATCAGCTGTCTTAAAAACGGTTGATGAACTTCCCTGCGAGTCTGACTCTACTTCCATTATTATTCTCCCACAGATTGTGTCGACAGTGGAACTGTCTTATATAATCTCAACTGTAGAGAACCTATTAAAACAGGACAAAAAATAGTTATCCTTGACTACTCGTCCTTTTACCCCCGTCATAGGCCCTCTAGGGCTGCTTGCGGCTATACAGTAAATTACGGATGGTGAGGGTGTGGTGATTTATTAATGTACCTCACCTCCCTGGGGGAGAATTTTTTGTGCGTCACCCAGCACCTCCTCCGCCGAAGGGTAGCTCGAAACACCCCCGCCCCCCGACATGTTATTCCTCAACCCGACATGTTATCCGGCAATCTCAGAAAACCGCGCCCCCGCGTCTTCACCAACACAACCCCCTATTCCCTTATCCCCCCGTCCACCACCTCCTTTTTCCCTTTCGCTTTTGCTGGGGCTCTTTTTCTTTTCGGTGGCTATGGCACGCTTCATTAAGTTCCTCTTGACTCCATTAAGAGTCCATTAGCTTCACTTAGAGCCTTTACAAATCTCCGCCAGACGTAACCGAAATGTACTCGCGTGTTTAACTCGTGCAAACTTTGGGCGGCCCGGAGAGGACGAGCGCAAATTGCGGGCGAATTTCATTGTTCCAATGAGATGAAAAATTAGACACCAGTTGTTGTTGAAGGGATTAGGCTCCCTATCTTTCGTTAACGGATCACTTGGGAGGAATACCCAGAGTTAGGTAAGTACTGTAAATCTTGCAATATTCGAATTTAGATTTTGTCTCACAACAATATCTAAATTCTGGCACTGGGTTTAAAACAACCCCCTTGGAAAGTGTTTTCACTACTAAGCACATAATTTTAAAAAATGCCACAAACTCGCCAACAAATACAGAACTGTGCAAGCTTGTGTCAAATGCTGCCCCCAATAAAGTGTTCGCCACGCCTAACATATAAAAATCATGTTTCACAAAATCACCAACAGATGGCGCTGTGAAAGCATTTGCCAAATGCTGCCCCCACAAAGTACTTGTATTAACCACGCACGACACATTAGCGTTTCCTGGCTTTTTCATTCACAATGATGGCCAACATTTAGAAAATTAGCCAAAAACAACAAAATAAAAATATAATTGCTGAAAGAATAAATGATAAAAAATTAAATATTCATGCAGAAGTGATATGTGCTTAAAAAGAGATGCGTGTTCAGAAAGTATTATCTAAATGTTGTCATGATTTGCGCGGGAGCCCATTGCGTTCACCGTTGCAGAACCGAAATAGCAAACGAGCAGCGCTAACCGCGAATCGAGGCAGCGCTTGTATAGCGCTCGCTGACCCACTCTCTCGCTTGACGTCAACAGTTTATATACACCGGTGCATCGTAAGTTCCCTGCGGCATTTTGGTTGCCTGTAGTTACCCCCAAAATGTAATTTGTATTTTCAATCAAAATCTGGCTTGGATACAATGCCATCTTCTCATACCTTCACATCCAGTGCATGTGCATTTAGTGATTCAGAAAAATGACTGATTGAAAAATTCAAATTAATTTAAGACGAAATGCAAAGTCGAATTACATTAATTTTGAATTTTGTAGCATCGTGGCTAAAATAATTATAACACTTTCATCGAAGATATTTGTTGCCCTCCCCCCCCTCAATTAATTAGTAAATTTCAAAATAGCTTACTTCACAAGATCTAAATGGTGCTAGAAGATTTGAATCAAGAAGCCCTGGACAAATTCCATATAAACTGAAAGAAATAAACATAAACAAGCATTTAGTACAAAAACCAGAAGGAGATATCTATGCATTTAGCACATTCCTTCGTAAGTTCACTGCGGAATGCACAGGAATTGAGAAAGAATGGCAGTCTCTAAATTTTACATCCTCTTGAATAGGAACTCGTTAACAGTTCCCTACATAGAGCGAAAGGAATTGAGCCGTCCCTTTTTTAAATTCGTAATTTCCTGAAAACTTGATGAAGTTTAGAAAATTAATGAATGGAAAGCCTTGAGAAATAAGGATAGGGATTGAACCGTTCCAAAAGTTCATTCCTAAAAAATAGTAACTAAGTCGCTTCAAAATGCTTCCGAGGAATCTAAGAAATCCAAATAAAAAGACAAGCTGTTCTAAGACGCATTTTCGTTCTAATTAAGTTCTTACGTGCGGTTTGTACGATTTGTTCGAACTCAGATCCATTGACGTCACCGCGCCAAAACGATCGTTCACGTATTCTGACGCAAACAACCAATTCTGAAGTGTTATCATTTAAGGCAGCCATGTTTAATTCATAAGTATACTCGTACGTCAAATCAGATCAACAATGTGAACGGTCCATTTGTTCGCGAGATCGTCAGATTGCTTTTGGATAACCACGCCAATAAAGTCAAATCTTTTGTGTTTATACCAATAATTTCTCAAACTGTAAGAATATATAAAAAAAAAATTTCGATAAAAAATCAAAAAAATCTGACAGCCAAGATGGAGTCTCCCGTTGAGATCGACCGTACCACCATTTATCAATTTTGTTATTCGCGTGACCATTGTTGTTGCAACGCGCGTCTGACAACACTGGGTAATTTTTTTCTGCCGCGTCACACTCGGTCCACTTCCGGTTTGCATTTTTCTCCCTCCTCTCTTTCCGCCCGTCGCCATTTTAAAAAATAACATTTTCAAGGAAATTTTGATATTTTTCCCTTGAGTGTTTCTTTTTTTTTTCGTGCGTTTTTCCATCAACTTTTTTTGCGCCCCTTTCCCGTCCTTTGTTGTTGTTACTTGGTGGCGCGTTGAACGATAGTAATTCGTTTTCGTTTATCTATTTGATGTGAATTGTGGTGCAAAGAAGAAGAAAAAAACGAAAATGGCTACCAAATCGCCTTCCCCAACGTCTATAGAACTAGTACAATGGGAGCAGACAAGATGTGTCCAAAACACACTGATGTATTACCAGAAATTTAAACTACGGAGAAAAAAGCGCCATTCTATTTGCTCTGCGGTCTACGACGAACATTTTTGACTGTAAGCGGCGTTATAGAATTGACTCATTGGCCCTGCATAGTATAAATAGTATCTCAAGCAGCATGGTCGAGCGGGGTGCGTTTTGACATGGACTTGCTGGTATATCACATCGGATAACTCTCCCCATACTTTCACAAATGGAACTTCACCCATAATAATTTCAAAGATGTTGGAGAGGGTGCGTTTAGCTTTCGCTCACACGACTTGTATTTCAGGAAAGCGCCTGTAATGTTGACGTCACATTTACCCCGATCCCAAAAAATAATCAAGCATACTCTATCGAGGTATGCTCGAGGGGGGTACGTTAGGACATTGATTCGCCCGTTTATAACATTCTAGAACAGTTTCCGACGCTGCACTCTCGAATAGTCTTTCGCCATCTCACATATGCTCAAGAATTTCAAATGTGCTTTAGAGGGGTGCGTTGTGTTTTTGCGATCTGTTTCTTCCTCCTCCGATCTTTCCTCTTCCATCTTCCTCCGATCTTTCGCGATCTGTTTTTGAGAAATTATCCATTTGCACTTGAAAAGTTCGTAAAAAAATTGCTCACCAAGCAAAGATTCGCCGAGCTCTAATGTAAAATCCGTATTAGTGTCGTGCCAGCGATTGTTGTTGAGTCATTCGTGTCGTCACAGGAGCCCGACCTTAAATCTCCCGACACCTGATGACTTCAGATACAAAAGTCCCCTGAGTTTTCTTGGTAGAATACTGAGGGGGTTTGCCATTGCCACGAGCTTTGCTACGAGCCAACAATCGGTTACACCGGGAATCGAACCCCAGATCCTCTGGTCGGGGAGCAAGCACGCTCACCTCTCGGCCAGATCGGATGTACAATATACGAGCATATTGCTTTTTGAGCACTCTGACGAACGCCAAATCTCTCACCAGATGTCGCTAAACGCTCGTAAGTGCTTGGTTGGGAACGCTGGCGGCAAAGTGGGTGAATAAATGAGCGCGAGTGGAAATGCGATCTGCGGGGTAAACTAAACGTCTCGCGTGCATAAATTGTCATTTTTTTTTCGTTATAGCGTAGTCTCATTTCCTTTGCTCGCATGTTTAAGCAATTTCGTTAAATTTACCTGTCAAATTTGCGCGTCAAATTTCAATGGAGAGAGAGAACTGATTCGAGTTTCGCAGCGAAAACTTAGTCGCTGCATTTTGTCGGACGCACTATACAGCACATTGCACTGTAATTTGATCGTTTCGACGGAGACTAGCTGCTCGAAAGAGGGTCGACCATAACTGAACCCTTCGAAAAATAACTTAGTTAGCGTTTATTGTGTCGTGCGAAATTAAAAATGCTTACTTACATATGCTGTAGAAATGCGTAACCATATTTGGTAGGACATTGAAAGAAAAGGACGGGCAACACGAAATTTCAAGGCACAATAATAAGGGAAATAATTATGAATGTTAAAATTTTGATTTGCTGGTGTCATCTGCCGACGTACCAGCCCGTTACATGCACAAATTAAATAAATTATATATTTTTTAAATATAAAATTAATTAAAAAAGTTCAATATCGAAATTAAATAAGACTGCAAAACATAAATTACAACATTTTGCAACGAAATATTATAAAATCACGAAAATAAATAAAAACATTAACGTAGCGAAATTAAACAACCGTCGCTAATTTTTTTCATTTCCACTTTTGAAGCACGAAAATATAAAATATGTTGTGGAATTGTTTTTTGTGAAACAATTTAAACCGGGAACATGTAAACAAAATAAATTAAAAGTTACGAACGAACTACGAATGACTAACGAAATGGAATAAAAATACAAAATTAAATTAAAACACTGAACAGCAAAATTAAATAACCGCAGAAAAGAGGGCTTTCAGTTTTTTTTATCTCCACTTTCGAAGCACCAGATCTCGTGCGGATGCATCTCGTGCAGATGAACGAGATTGCAGGAGCTTGTTAAGGTTAAAGGTAAATAAAAATCAAGAGCATTCGCGGGAAATGTTTGAATTTCATTAAAAACTCGAGACGTCTCGAGTGAAACGTTGACAGAGTTGGCTTGGCTCTTGTGAGACAAAGGAAAATTAACGGACATTGCGACAAAATCCGAAATTAACCTCCCTTTGTCTCAAAAGAGGCTAGCCAACTCTGTCAACGTTTCACTCGAGACGTCTCGAGTTTTTAATGAAATTCAAACATTTCTCGTG
>JAUJYS010004060.1:0-12366 GCA_033995665.1 Melogona broelemanni | reverse complement strand
TCTCCATAGAGACATGAGGGTGCAGTAATCCTGTAGTGCACTAGGCGCTACGGTGATTTAAAAAAAAAAAAAAAAAAATTTGAATTTAAAAAATGTATGCGACAATATTTTTTGCTCGAGAAAGCCGAATAACACTTTGATTTTGTTTAGGAAAAGTCGCCGAAAATCTTATTTTCGGTTTTCAGCATGAACCATCTCTGCAGTGATGACGGCTGCAAAAACTAAAAAAAAATTCTATTCTCAGGTCGATGAAATTCACCGAGTCCTCCTACAAGGCCTCCTCCTCCATCTACGCTCTGGAAGCCCAAGGCAAACGCGGCTACAAGGTCCTCGTCCAGGGCATCAAGACCGGCACGGCCAAGCTGCGCGCCACCCTCAAGGACGCCGCCTACACCACGCCGCCCCTCACGGCCGAGATCTCCCTCACGGTGGTCGCCAACCTGGTCCTGCAGCCGTCCTACGAGGTGCGACTACTGGTGGGCAGCCTCATCACCTACCAGGTCATGCTAATCCAGCAGGGCAAGGCTCAGCGGATTCCCATGCCGTCCGACCAGTTCTACCTGACGGTGGCTGATGAGACGGTGGGAAGGCTGGATCCGGGGACGTCGCAAGTGGAGGGATTGGCGGTCGGCTATACGACTATCGTGCTCAAGGATCGCAACGTTAAAGCCAAACAGGTGAAATATATTTATTTATTTTTTATTATTTTATTATTTAGGATTTTATTAAATGAGTTGCAAAGAAAAATTGACGTAAACTATGCACGGTAGAATGAATGTTCATCTCGGCTCAAATCCACAATATGAACTCAAAAATAAAAGTGAGACGTACTTAACTTGTGCAGGTTTACTCGTAGGGAGTCAAGATAGTCACCGCGCTTGCGAATTGAAGCAACTTTATGTTCACAACCATAAGATAATTTATTAAAATGTACACTTTTTTTTGCCTGGGAATTTGTTTTATGTCTAGCATAATAATGACGGAATAAAAAACAATAAATGTCTGAATTTATTATTTTCGTTAGGAAAAGTCGGGTAAAATTTTAATTTTGGGCAAGAAAAAAGCTAGAAAGTCGGGGAAGAGTTCAGTATTAACCCTGTTTTGTTTTACCGAATCATTAAGTTGACTGTTAGTATCGATTTAGTAATCAGACCAACGTTATCGTCTCAAAGGATTAGTCAGAGATAATCGTCCGAAAGGAGGGAGTATCGGGGAAATTACTTGACACAATTTTTTATTGAATTTCTTTATGGACACTTTCGTTTATGGACACTTTCGTTTATGGGCACTGAATTTTTTATTTATATTTTTCTTAATTATAATTAAATCAGTCCTTGTTTTAGTCAGGAATTTTAATGACTAGCGACTATAATTTGTTGTATTAAATGTCAGGGAATTTTTTTTCCGTTAAAAAAGTCTGGTAATATTTTTAATTTGGCGAGTCGGGTTCAGTATCGATTTGCTAATCATAATATTTATTTCGCCGATATATCCGACTAAATGTTTACGCATGCTCTCTTCGCTTCTCCTCTTCCCCATAGGTTTTCCGGCAGCCCATCGCCGGCATCCACGTGGTGCAACCCCACCACCTCGGCTTCGTCGTTCTGCCCCACCGCAACTGGTTCCTCACCCACCACCACCGCTACACCATCCTGGTCAAGATCTACGACCGCGACAACAACGAGGTCTACCACACCGACAACATCCGGGTGGCCACCATCCTCCCCGCCGACCACCTCACCGTGGAGGCCACCACCCCCAACGGCACCTGGTTCCGGGTGCTGACCCACCGCCCCGGCAAGTTCACCCTCACCGCCAAACTGGAGGGAGTCCTGGGCGAGAAGGACGGCCTCCATCATCACGCCTCCGGCACCGTGGAGGGCAGCCAGGACGTGGAGATCCTCGAGCAGGTCACGGTCACCCCGGAACTGCTGGTCATGCCCTGGAATCCGGTCACCAAACCGTCCTTCCGGTTCAAGTTCGAAGCGGCCGGGGGTGGAACCTACGGCTACCACTGGTCAAGCAGTGATCCTCTCATCTCATCCTGTAGTCAGACCGGCGAGATCCAGACCAAGCGAGACGGCGATGTCAACGTTACAGTGTCCAGTTCCCGTAATCCGCGGAATCAGGCCAGAGCCGCCGTCCGTATCGTCCTACCCGATGCGCTGGATATCTTAGAGTCGGCCGTTGAAGTGGAGGTGGGCGCCGTGCTCAAGCTGCCGGTAGCGCTCCACATGACGGGGGTCGACGGGACGCGTCTGGCTTTCACCGAGTGTACCCAGTACGCCCTGAAGGTGGAGGTGGCCGATCCGGATAAATTAGACTACGCGCCACACAATTTCTCCGCGCCGGATGTGCGAGGCAGCTGCGCTGATCTCCACCTCCTGGCCAAGGCGGTTGGTTTCACACGAGTCCAGGCTACCGCCCAGGGCCGCGACGGCGATATCAAGGCAGCGGTCACCGTTGGCGTGTACCGTCCACTCACCGTTATCGCGCCTGCCAAAGTGGACGACGGTGTAGTGGTAGCGGTGGGTTCAGCCGCCCAGCTGGTCTTCCAAGGCGGACCGTGGCCATGGTTTCTCTACCCACAAAGCTACGTCCGTCGTATCTCAACCACCAACGACACAGTCCTGTCCGCTCTGGTTGGTGAAGACGTGGATCCGAAACATAACGATCTACACGTGGTCACGGTGCTGTGTACCGAGCTGGGAGAAGTGACCGTCAGCCTGCTGGTTGGTAATCGCGCATCTAGCACTAACGCTCGCCCGGTGGCTGCTACGGCTCGGGTCCGAGTGCTGTGCGCCGTGCCGGCCGTCATGGAGCTCCATCCGCTGGTCCATCGCCCGGCTCACCAGGCCTGCTCGGTAGATAAGCGACGGGTGGCTGTGCAGTGTTACCGGCAGCTGGAGATCGCCCTGCTGGTGCGGGACGACCGTGGTCGTCTGTTCGATAATTTCACCTCGTTGGCCGTGGCGTGGGAGTCGTCGGATACGGCGCTGGCGGCGTTCCAACCCGGCGGGGATCGTTCCTTGCTGACCGAGGACAATGTGCTGGATGGATATCGTACTCTGAATCGGAGTTATCAGGTGCTGTTTCCCAAGGGAGTGGAGGGGCCGGTGAAGGTCACGGCCACGCTGGTGGGGTATAGGTCGGAGGTGCTGCGAGCGGCCGGGATCTACGTGGGGGCCATGCTGGATACCAGGATCGTGGCGTCTGTTTATCTGGATTTGGTGGACGATGCCGTGTTTGAGAAGGAGTCGCTGTCTGTGTTCAACCATCCGCAGAACAAGGTAAATATTGCCCTAATAGTTCTACAGTATAAGATATGTTTAGATATTTTGTCTCCTATGCTGCCGTAACCATTCTATCGGTCAGCACACCACGAATTTAATTATTCGTTGATACTAGGTAATTATTGCCATTACAGTATTTTGTAATTTTTTTAAAAATCGCAATTGAGAAAACTGTCGCCACATTAAATTAAACACGGTTTTACTAAATATGAATTCTGTGTGCGGGTTGAGGCTTGAAGTAATTTAAATGTTTATTTTTGCGCCAATTTCTTTATATATTTTTGTTCTTCAACACTTGTCATCTGGAAAAAACATATTGCTCGCAATTTTTTAAGAAAAGATACTGCAAAATTAAAACCCGTCCTATATGAAAAAGTTTTTAATAGCCAAGTATGTGAGTGAGACACACTACTGTATACTTGTATACGCATTAGCCACAGAAGAATAAAATCAGCTACATTTGAATTAAAATGCTAACTTTGACTATTCTATTTTAATCACTATATTGCAGTCATTATTTTACTACAAGTTCTATTTATTATAATACAAGTATTATTTATTCTACTTCAAGTACTATTTATTCTACTTCAAGTACTATTTATTCTTCTGTAGCTGATAATATATACAGTACTATTTATTTCAGCATCCATCTCGGCTATTTATTTATTTTAACTTACTTTTAATTAGTGCAAACTACAACTACATGGTCGATTATACCTTCACTATTGACACTACGTTCCTTTATATTCCTCAGGCCTCGTTGCTGGTACTAAAAGGCTCCGGCCAGTTCGACTACGAGCCCAAGGATCAGGCAGTGGCCAGCGTCGTGTACGACGAGAAACGCCGCGTCTTCCAGGTGGCGCCCAAATCGGAAGGCCGGTTCGTCCTGGAGCTCTACGACGTGTGCCTCGAGTCCCGCGGCCGTGCCAGCGCCGCCGTCCGCGTCTCCGGCATCCGGCGGGTGGAGGTGCTCATGACCGACAAGGTGGGGCTGGACCGCGAGATCGTGGCCCACGTCCGCGTGCTGGACTACGAGGGAGCCCAACTGCCGGCCAGCGTTTTCGCCCTGCTGGACGTTCGTGCTCATCACTTCTCCAACGTGGTGTCCGTGCGCCCGCTGCTCCCTGACGTCACCACGCCGCCCAATGCCTTCCGGTTCGCCGTTAAGGGGAATCTGCTCGGACATACGTCTTTGACCTTCACGGTTGGACCCAAGGCGACCGCGACCACCACCACCACCACTTCCGATGGCCTGTCTAGGTCGAGTGAGCCTCAGCCCATCCAGGTGTTTTCACCGCTGCGGCTTCATCCTCGGAATGTCACTCTGCTGGTCGGCGCGCTTTTTCAGGTAATTATTTGCAGGGTTCATTCCCATACCACATCTGAAAAGTGAGGGAACATAAGGGAAATTACTTTTGCTAGATAAAAATGATCCAAATGTAAAAAAATTATAAAAAAAAAATCGGATATTGCGCACGCTCTTTTCAAACATATAGGTGTTTCATTTATTTATTTTTCCAAATCGTGCTATGAGCACTTTTTCTTTTTTCTTTGCGTTACTTGCATTTTTTTCATTTCACAATTTAAAAAATTATGGCGCTCTGTTCACTTTTATCGTGTTTTTTTTTTAATTCTAATTTTTTAATACTTTTAATTCCGCGTCATTGTGAGATTCAATTTTGTCAAACATGGGATACCGCGGTAGGAGAAAACCAGGTTTCTCCGCAAATTATACACGTTTTAGTTTCGTTCATAATCGTTCACGTTTTTAGAGAGTTGGCCAGACTCTGAGCGTATTTCTCTATCGGCCACTGTACCCGGCTAACATTCCCCCCATTCGTCATGCCAGGTGTCCAGCACGGGAGGCCCACTCCCCGAAGCCGGCATCGAGTTCGCCATCGAAGACGCCAAGACCGCACTAGTCAGCCACGCCGGCCTCATCGAGGGCCTGGCCCCCGGCAACAGCATCGTGACCGGCCGCGCGGTGGGAGCGGACGGCGAGGCACGGATCGTCCACTCGCAGGACCAGATCTCCGTGTACGTGGTCCGACTCTCCGGCATCCGAATCCGCGTCCCGGCCACTCGGTTACGCGCCGGAGCCACCGTTCCCGTCTACGCCGTCGGCGCCAACGAACAGGAGACTCCTTTCGCCTTCGGCACGGCCACCCCCCACCTGGTGTTCCGGTGGACCATCTCCAGTGACCAGGTGGCCAGCCTGCAACCGCCGTTCGAATCATGCGGGGTCAGACTGGGCGAGGCTAACCATTTCATGACCCGTCTGACTGCAAAACACCAGGGTCAGGTCACCCTAACCCTGGAGGTCACCTCCACCATGCCCGGTGTCCAGTTCGCTCAAGGGGCTGGTTCAGTACTGCGCCACGAGGTTCAGATCGAGGTGTTCGAGCCGCTGCGACTGCTGGCGCCCCCCGTGACGGCCGAGGGCATCGAGATCACGGTCACCCCCAGCACCGACTACCAGATCCGGACCAACAAGGATCAGCACACGCGGGTGACGTACCGCACCATCAACTCGAGCTGTAACGGCGAGCTGACGGTGGATGGTGGCGGTCATCTCAAGTCCGGGCCGTCGTTCTGCGGCGCTCATCTGGAGCTGGCTTCGCTGGACGAGCTGGGGACGCGGTTGACGCTGGTGGCAAGCGTGGCGGTTAAGCCGATACAGTACGTGATGGTGACGGCCGTGTGTGAGCTGCATTCGGGCGGGGATGAACGGATCACTGTGCTGCCTATCGGCACGCAGAATCTGTTTCAGGTGAGTGATTGTTGCTTGTCTTGTACTTCGATACAGATAAACGATAACGGGGTTTGTACCCACCTGAAAAGTCTGTGAAATTGTTCAAAGTTTGAAAAAGCAGGGTGAATGCTTCACAAAATTAAAATTTGTATAAAAATCAAAAACTGCAGTATAAAATTTAATTTTTATACAGCAGTTTTTTATCTATTTTTATACTGCAGTTTTTGATTTTTATTGTTTCTCTGTGTTGTTGCTTGTCTGTTGTGCAATAAATATTTTTAAAAAATGCGAAATTAATATTAGAAAAATTGCATTATTAGAAAAATGCTGGGTAAAAGCTTGCCAAATTGAAACATGAATTTTTGTTTATTTCTACACATTAGTTTTTGTTTTTCTTTTTTGTACTTAACAATTTAAAAAATAAATTGCGCAGCGCGCACTTATTATTTCTGGGTTTATCGCGCTAATTTTTTTTTTGTGATCAGAACTTCGTAGCACAATTATGAAATTCTAAAAATAGATATTATTATCATCATTTGAACCAAATTTTATAAAAATCGGATGATCTTTGACAAAGTTCTTAAAAATATAAAAGGTTATGGATTTTTGCGTCTCACCCAAATTGTAACCCTGTATATATTTCTTCCTAGCTTTTCCTGACCTAATATAATAAACAATACAGTCCAGGACAAGACAGATATGCTTGTGATCATTTGTGGTAGATTTATGTACTCGCGTTTACTGACGTAATGTTCATTTTCCTCACCCCAGGTCCAATTCTTCGACGACGTCGGCAAGGAATTCCAAGCCACCAACTCCCGCCTCAAATTCCTGGCCAGCCGCCGCGACCTCACACAAGTGCTCCAAGGCCCCCGCAACAACACCTTCTTCATCACGGCCAACGACCCCGGTCAGACCGTCCTGCGCGTTTGGGACGCCGAGAACCCTGGCGTAGAAGACTTCCTCCTCCTCTCCACCGGCGAGATCATGCGACCGGCCAGCCCTACAGTCACCCTGGGAGACCTCCTCTGCTTCCACTGCCCCCTCACCACCCAAACCTCCGCACCCGGCATCTGGCGCTCCGAGAGCCCGCATGTGGTGCGCGTGATCGCCGAGAGTGGCGTGGCGTTCGCCGCCGATGTGGGAACGGCCGTGCTGGTCTATACGGTGTCGGGGATGACCACCAGTACCAGGGTGACTGTCCTGCCGGTCCGGCAGGTGGCTGTCCAGTCCGGTGCGGCGCCCAGGTTGTTGACCAACGCCGGGGCTGGTCGAGAGTTTGCCTTTCCGTTGGTGCTGCGTGGTGAGCGGTCGTCGGGTGGATCCAACTTGCATGGGAGTAATTGTAGTCGGGTGGATCTGACGGCGGTGTCGTTGCCGTTTAGATGCGAGGTGACGTTTAGGGAGACGAATGTGACGGTGGCGGCCACCGATGTGTTCGATGTGGAGGCCCGGTTCAATATTAGATCGGGTAAGCGAAACAAAATTGATGGAATGGTTTTTTATTGACATAAAAATACACGTCTTGGTCTTCAACACGTATTAAATAGGAAAAAGATAATAATTGTAGTATTATTTTAATTGTAATAATTATAGTCTAGAAGCTTTGAAGAATAATACTGAAATTTGTACATGAACGAAAAGTTAGAATGGTGTCTGATCTTTGCAAGTAGTTGACGATATAGTCTGGGTCAGAAAATTTTAAGCATTAACGGCTGCAACCTTGGCCTAAGCAATTTTACAGAACACTCGACGGCTTATTTAACGAAGGGATTTAATGACTACTGTTTTTCGACGGAAGTTACAGTTCTGGAGATCTTTTCAAAAATAATAATACTGTCGATTCAAACTTAGTTGAAATTTTTTCCGTGTTCCAGGCTCAAATTTTCTTTAAAAAAAAAAGCAAATTCGAAGTGGCAGCGACAAAATCAATTAAAAACAATTTCTACGTTTCATTCCTTTCAGGCAACCCCGAATGTGTGCTGACGACACGCACCCTCTCCGCTCCGCTCACCCACCAACTGAGCGCGGTGAGCGCTCACGTGGAGCTCACCGTCACCGTGGCCGGCCGTCCCGCCCAGGATGCGCTGCGATCGGAAACCCTATCCGTGCCGTTCGAGGCGGCCTTCCATCTGGACCAACTATCCCTGGCGGTGGGCGACGCACCCACGGGCAAGATGAGCTCGTCAGGTGTGGCCGGCGTCGCTCGGCTCACCGTCTCGGCTAGCGAGCGCTCCTTCCAAACCCTCCAGGTTCGCGCCAACGACTCGCGGGTATTGACGGTGGCCGAGACGACGACTTCGTCCGCTCAGGGAGACAGTCGCCACTACCAGGTGGCGCTGGCTGACCACTTCTGGAGTCTGCCGGCGGACGAGATGCCGCCCGTGCAGGTGGAGGTGACCTGCGGTGGGACTGGTCAGGTGGCCGTGGTGCCGGTGCAGCTCAAGATATCGGGCGATTCCCAAGGTTAGTAGATTGAGAGATCTGCTCATATACAGTGTCATGTCAAATTAACTGTGTCAAGATTTTTAAAGGGAAATTTTTACTTTGGCCCTTTTACTTTATGTACGGTTTGGATGCGAATTTTCGAATTCCATTTTTTTGCATGTTGTAGAACATTTAGTTTTCATTGAATTTCTTTATATGCCTTCTTGAATTTCTTTATTTGGTTCATATGACGATTAAAGATTAATATGATTAATTTATGTTTTTGCAGGCAAGTGTCCTTCGGACCGAGAGCGTCAGGGCTGGGGTGGACTTTTTAGTGCCCTGGTCGAGAGATACCAGCTGTTGCTGACAGTCATTATGACTATCGCCGGAACCCTCACAGCCTTGTACATAGGTAAGCCCATCACTGCGTCAAGGAGCACATTTTAACTTGTGTTGTTATAGAGTTCGTCTAAAATTGAAGATAGATACAGGATTGTAATTTTTTGCACGTTTCTCTATTTTTTTTTCAGGCTACCATGCCATGTTCGGCCGGAAGTACTACGCCGCCGGGCCGCAAGCCGGAGTGTTTCTCAATCAGAGCGGATTGGGTGATGGACGGATGTACCCACCTGGTAAGTTCGGTTGCCATACATAATCCTAATTTTTATCCACTAAAAAATACTTGCTTGGCTGGACAGATTTGAGTTGAAGTTTTAAGGCGGATAAAATAAACAATTTTCGATTTCCGGTCAGCGCAATTTTTCTAAACTTATTAGAAATCAAATTATTTAAAATGTTTAGCGTTAACGGGCAAAGAATTGAATTTTAAAAATAGAATATGTGGGATAAAAAGCAGAAAGCTAAAAGTATTTACCGGCAACTTTCACTGGTTTTCAATCTACCGTTAACTTTTACTGGTATCCAATCTACTGTTAACTTTTACTGGTATATTCAATTGCGTCATCTGCTTAGTCTAGGCTACTGACCTAGTTAGGGATCTTTAACGTGTAAATGACATAGTACAGGTACGGCTCTCATGACTTCACTTCCATTCCGTAAGAAACCACACATTTCTCACGCCCGAAAAAGTTTGGAGGTCCCGGTTGGGAATTGAACCCGCGATTATTCACATTTTAAGCGAACACGCTTAACGAACACGAAGAAACACTATGCCACCGGCATCTCTACTGGCTCCCCGATTTCAAACTAAATTCTGCTATTTCCGTCATCTAGGATCTATGATGACGCCGAGCGCCGAACGAACTCACCTCTGGAGTGTCAACGAACCAACCCACGGAAGTCCCTTCAATCGATCCTCTTCTCCGATCTACAGCAGATTCAACAACACCGAGTAGCCAACCTAGTCGCGACAACCTTGAGTGAGTTTCATTTTTTTTATACTGGAGAACTTGTGACAAGTCACGCAGTTTCCGGCCTCAGAACATTCGTCCACAAATAACTGCCGTGGCGAGCGGAAATTGAACGCATCCAATGCAGTGGCGCCACACGCGATTCGAAATCTAGTGGAATTGTCGTCTGGCAACAGTGGAGCTTTCCAATTCGATTTTGACTTTGGTGCCAGCGCTTTGTCAGTGAGAATGGTGGAGAATCAGAAGTGGACCAACTTTGGGACGCGAATTATGAATTTTGCGGTCTGATAAATAAAAGCGAATAATTGTAAATTACTTTCTCAAACGTTTTTTTCAATTTTACCGGTTATGAAGACATGTTGAATTTCTATTTTTCTACGCAACCAAGATAACGACCGATCCGTGACATTCCGATTTTTAAGTTTTTTTTTGCTATAAAAACAAATGCAAAATTTGAGAACAAGAATTAGACAAGATTTCTGTTGTTTTTCTTAGTCGTAATGGGGGTACCCATTCATAATTAGCAATAGATTTACAATTATTGTTACTTAATTTTCTAATTTTGATAAGTCACGTTGTGAAAACGTCTCAAATGTTATGTTTTGGTTTTGTGCTCTATTGTGAGCTGCAAACACTGAAATCGATTGAATATTTCTTTCCTTAATTCGTCAACCAAGTTGATAAAATCGAAAACGAAATTAAACTGCTATTAATATGTATTACTATACGAGAAATTTTGAGGCTTTTTGAACACATGTTCGTGAACGTTCAGGGTAGCAGCAGGTTTTGTTTTCGTTGTAACATTTTTACTAATAGTTTAGTGTCACGCGTCATTTCGAAATGCCAACAAATTTTGTTGATCTCATTGAACCATTGTCGTGTTTTTTTTAATTCCTCGTAATTTTGAAAGGGAGAATTAAAATGTTTCTTAATTTAATTTGTACTTACTTCATACATAACGAGTGTAATGCGAGAGCATTTTTCATGCCATTGCGATAACTGCCTAACGAGATTGTGTGTAAATGTTGAATAAACCTCAGTTTTTGAAGAATAACAAAAATAACATATTTGTTGGAATAGTTTTAATTTCGCTGAAAATAATAACGCCCATCGATATGAAACCATACATTTCACTACCACCATTTTTGCAACCAATGTTACCCATTTAAAATACTTAGATCAATGTATAATACTGTTCGTGTTGAAAGCGACTGTAAAATCTAACGCCGTCAAAGAGTATTTTATCAAAAGAGTATAAAAATAATAAACAACGCTAGTATTTTTCGTATCAAAAAGATATTATGTAAACATTACTGCTATGGTACATGGAATGAAAATACTGAGTACATTTTAAGTACTGTGTCCAAAACGGGACTGGAGATACTGAGTATAGGAAGATGCATTCGGTTGATTACCGCACATGGTGTTGCTGGTTTCCGCCAGTTGTTTGACAATCGGATCCAGCAATGACCGCCGCACATCAAATTCCCAATTATACTATGACGAGAAAACAAACGAGTAATTGTAAAAAATCATATTTATTCATCCTAAATAATAATAAATGCAAAGGCCAATTGGAACCAAAGTGCTGCCTGTCTTAGGACGGGTTTAAGCGCTTAATATTAAATATATATATTTGATCGCATTTATTAGAATATATTTTTTAGTATATTTCTTTGCTAATATTTATTCACAAATGAATTCTGCGCTTGAGTAACCATTTGTAAAAACATAATTTAATGTGTCTCACCTTAGAGAAAGCTTTATAAACAGCTTTAAAGGCAGGCTCATCTTCAGACAGGAACGATCCCCTGTTTCCATGTAGCAGGGCGATCCCGTCTTGCTCCACCGCTGATGGACACGTATTGGATTTGAAACGACAGAAATCATTTCGATAGTTCCAGTTACAGGGTAACTCCAGGACGCGCTCTACAATCACGAGAGATTACAAAAAAACGTGTGATTAGTTTGACGAAAATCTTGAGATTCACTTCTTGAGTGCACAAATGCATCTGACTCATGTCAAACCGATTTTAATTATTTTTCGATATTTTTTCGATTTGAACTGGTTCGTCTAGCTGAGTGGGTATGGCAAGAGACTGCTGAGCGGGACAGTCCCAGGTTCGATTACAAGCGCAGGCTCTCGTTTATTCGATCCTAGCTTCTGGTGAAAATGTGCCCTTTACATATTGCCACAGCAACACAAAGGGTACAGAATCTCCTACAGTGATGATCACTACAGTGAGGGTGATTTTCCACACTAAAAGAAAATTATCTACCAAGCATTTTCAGCTGCCGTATAATTTAAAACTAGTTTTTATTTTTTATTTGCTTGCCCCTATGATTGATTATAAACTGATTTTGCTTTATTATTTTTTTATTGTCCATAAAAATGCTTTTTACTGTATTTTTTAATGAAACGAGGATCCTGGAATATTTGGTCGAACTGTTTTGATTGGCCTGACCACTACGGACAGTATTTTCAATTACCCGGATGAAAGTGGAAGTAAATATTGAGTAT